>JANDJT010000060.1:3513334-3524159 GCA_024331685.1 Stegophilus panzeri
AGCTAGCTAACAAACAGATAATGCTTTATACTTGTTCTTAGCTAGCTAGCAAACAGATAAAGCATTATACTTGTTTTTAGCTAGCTAGCAAACAGATAAAGCATTATACTTGTTTTTAGCTAGCTAGCAAACAGATAAAGCATTATACTTGTTTTTAGCTAGCTAACAAACAGATAAAGCTTCATACTTGTTATTAGCTAGCTAGCAAACAGATAATGCTTTATACTTGTTTTTAGCTAGCTAGCAAACAGATAATGCTTTATACTTGTTTAGCTAGCTAACAGATAATGCTTTATACTTGTTTTTAGCTAGCTAGCAAACAGATAATGCTTTATAATTGTTTTAGCTAGCTAGCAAACAGATAAAGCATTCTACTTGTTTTTAGCTAGCTAGCAAACAGATAATGCTTTATACTTGTTTCTAACTAGCTAGCAAACAGATCATGCTTTATACTTGTTCTTAGCTAGCTAACAAACATATAATGCTATACGCTGGCTAGCTAGTTAATGTTTTGCCAAGACAGCAAAAGTCAGTCATGTTGCTAATCTGGCTTTTTTTTCTTTTTTTTTTTTTTAAATGTCCAGTTAAATATTTCACACAAATTCAGTAATGTTTGAGCTATTATACCTAGCAATATAGCTAGTTTTCAGACTTAATTACAGGAAAAGCTCAGGCCATCTTAAATCCCATCTCCTCTGAGAAAACATTTGGGGAAGTAAAACTCTAGCTAGTTAATACATGGATGTGTTAAACTATTTTGAGTGTCAAATATGACGTCTAGTTAAAAAAAAACAAAAAAAAAACGATAACTAAGCTGTGAAAATGCTGTAGAGAAGTTTGTAGTATTAGCCAGATAGTTAGCAAGCAAATAATGCTATCTACTTGCTAGCTAGTTAATATTAGGCTAAGTTAAGACATGGCCAAAAATCAAGTGCAAGGTATGTTGCAAAACTGCTTCCTTTAAGAAATTGTCCAGCTAAATATTTCACACAATTTTAAGATCATTTTGTATATTGTGTGATGTTTTTGCCAGCTGTAGTCCCTTCTCACAATGACGTCTGTCCGCAAAGCAGCGTATACGTACTTCCGTTTTACCTTACGCACGCTGGAAAACGTGTGAACGTGCTAACTAACAACATGAAAGATAAAGTTTAGAATAATAACGCTTACGTATTTACGGGTTCTTATATTTTTATTCTTTTGATAACGTTAATGAATAAAATAAAAATAAATAAACCGGAAGGTGATGAGCCTCCTCAGTTTTCCTCATGGACCTGTGACAGCAGCGCACACCATTAACCATGAATAAGTTACTGACTTTTTTTATCTATCGCTAACATCATTAATATGGAAACACGATTGCAACAAGAGTTTGCGGTCTGTAATACAGTAAATTAATCAAGAATAAGGACTTTCTATTTGCAGAAGAGAACGCTAACAACTACCGTTATCCTAACTCCTTCGCTAACGTAAGCAGAGCTGGACGATACAAAAAGGCTTACCTTCATAATCAAAGAGGTACTGCTTAATTAAGAATTTGTATCCTTGATCAAGTTTAGAAGTCGCTGTACATCATCTAGACGTATTTCTGGCAGATGTAGAAAGGTCCGGGTAAACTACATAGCGTTCCACTATGCTGGTGGAAGAAACCGTACACCGCTTTGAGTAAGAACGGATGTTGCGTGACGTCATGTGAAAAGGGTCTATTATAGCAACAATGCAGTTAGCTTTCTGACTTAATTACAATAAAAGCTCAGGACATATCAGATCCCGTTTCCTCTGAGAGGAGGTTTGGGGAAGTAAAACTCTCGCTAGCTAATATATTTGACTCCCTTTTAAGGGTTTTAATCAAAAATGTCTGTAAAGTACATAATCAATAATCATCGTCATGGCTTCCACCCAGTTTACTGTATTAAAACCATAATAAAATACAGAGCTGTGAAAATTAGCTGGAGAGTATTTTGTAGTACTCTTGCTAGCTGGTTAATATTTATGCAAGACGCCACCAAACAGCAAGCGTATGGCATATCGCTAATCTGCTGCATTTAAATAAAAATTTAAATTAAAAAAGTCCAGTTAAATATTTCACAAAAATGTGGTTTTATCATCAAGATCATATTGTGTGTAAAGTTTTTAGGAACTATTATAGCTAGAAATGTAGCTAGCCTTAAGATTCCAATAAACAGCTAGTGTTAGTCATGTGGCTAATCCGAATGTGCTTTTATCACTGAGATCATATTGTGTTTAATGTTATATTATTATTATTATTATTATTATTATTATTATTATTATTATTATAGCTAGAAATGCAGCTAGCTTTAAGACTGTAAACAAGACCTGTTAGTCATGTTGCTAATCCATTGCCTTTTAATACTCCACTACAATATTCCACACAAATGTGTTTTTATCTCCGAGATAATACAATATTGTGTGATTCGATATTATATTATGTTATTATATCTAGCAATGCAGCTAGATTTCAGACTTAATTACAGAAAAAGCTTATCTTATCTCAGACTATGCTTGCTTGAGGTAGTAAAACTCCTGCTAGTTAATATATGGGTGAGTAATAAACTATTGACATTTGAATCCTTTTTAAGGGTTTTAATCAAATGTTGCATGCAGTTATGTTTTTTTTTTAAAAAGGACACGATGGATCGATGATTATCGGCATGCCTTCTGCTCAGTTTGCTGTATGAAAGCCATGCAAAGCTGTGATAATGCTGGAGAGTATCAAAACATCCATTTAGGCTAATGTTACCCAGCTGTCATGTGATGTAGCTGATAATGGAGTGGAGCAGTCGCTCAACATCTCTTCATCTGTTCGACTGCCAACTGACAGCGACGGCTTTCAGGGAGACGAGGGCAACATTTGGGTGCAAGTCATGTCTCTGGGTGTGAGTGTGAGTGTATGTGAGAGACTGAGAGAGAGAGAGACTGAAAGAGAGAGAGAGAAACTGTGTCCATGTTTTGTCAGTGTTATTGTGCTTCGTCTCGTCTTGGCCGACCTTCTGAATCCGAGCGGTGGATTTAGACTCAGCTCAGCAAGCCAGAATTTGGACTAGATGCTCTGTTAAAGGCATTACTTTTGTAAAGTCCACACGTTTGCTAGCTACAAAAAAAAAAATCCACTCTTTTCTACCAAGCTTTCGTATTTACGCATCCCAACCATCTAAATGTTACGTGAAGCATTTCCACACTGACAGCATACTCCGAAAACTCTGCTAAATTGAATTCAAGCTCAATTCAGATTCAAAACAGCAAACACACTCCAAATAACGATGTCATAAAAGGGGAAAATATCTTGAATGGTCAAATTGATGTCGTAGTTCCAATGATTAGATTACAATACACCAAATACAAGATTATTAAACCTATTTATATATATATATATATATATATATATATATATTTTTTTTTTTTTTTACTAATATCAAGCTTGAAATAGAAGTAGATTTTTTTTTCTCTAAATTCAAGCATTTAAAATGATCTGCCAATAGAGTAAGCTCTATTGATAAATAAATAAGAAAAGGCATTTAAAAACAGATTGAATTATTTTATATTTTATAATAAGACTCCTTACTCCATATTGTGAAAATGTCAATTTTCAAAGAAGTCGAATTTATCTAAATTTCTTACCGAGGTTATGATAAAACATATCATTATTTATCACTATTTATTGAAATGTTCTACTACTACTGGCAGATCATTTTTTCTAAAAAAAAAAAAATACTGTAATACTTGCAGTAAGCAGAAAGATCCTGCAGTAGTACAATACAACTGTAAGCTGGACAGTTTGTTAAATAAATGTATCTAATATGCTTATTGTACTGTATATTTATTATAATATCACAACGAGAAATGTGAGATGAATAAATACAATTCATTCGCAGTCATTCTCATGCTCCTGTAAAGATTCCAGTCCTTCGGTTCGTGTGTAAAGTTACAGAGGTTAAGGTTAGGATTAGGGTCAGGGTTGGAAAAGGCGTGTACCTTTCCTTACACCATCATCTCTTCTTTTATTCGAATCAAGCGCTCGTTTCTAACAAGATCAAGCTGCAAGTCTTCAGCAGAGAACGCAACCGTAAAACAGATTTTTTTTTTTATTATATTGTGTTTCTCAGTGTTATTTCAGAATATTTCGGACGATCAGGATATTTCGGTTTCCTCATTTAGGGATTTTTCCTTCCACTGCCGGAGTTCTGGTCCAACACACCCCTTAGCTTTGATACTTTTTTCCTCCTCTTTCGTTCTCTCTCTTTTTCTCTCCCTCTCTCACAAATGCACAGACCTCCGCCCCTCTGGCGTCTCTATTTCCCTAACGCGTCCTCATGCAGGTGCGTGCACAGAGAGAGAGAGAGAGAGAGAGAGAGAGAGATAACTCACAGTAGATGACTAGTCCTCCACCCTCAAACTGGCCAGTTGAAGATTCTGTTCATTTTAGTTACAGGAAGATGTTATTAATGAGTTGTACTGTTTGAACACACACAGAGAGAGAGAGAGAGAGAGAGAGAGAGAGAATCAGAAAGGTGTGCTGATAGGAGTGCATGAATCCTCTCTCTCTCTGTGTCTCTCTCGCTCACTCCATGATAGGATTGGATAGACATATGCAATACAAAAAGCTTTGATCTTTGCTGAGTGTCTAATCCAGGCCCGGGAGGACGAAAGTGAGGGAGCGAGGGAGGGGTGAAGGACTCCTCTAACAACCATCGCTCAACATCACCTCCTTCGCCATGGAGGAAAAACAGCATCCTCCTTCCATAGATGCTGAGCCGAGGTCCGTAGCTCCACCAATCAAAACGCAAAAAGCCACGGAACCTTGCAGAGGTGATGAGTGTGTGTGTGTGTGTGTGTGTGTGTGTGTTTGTGTATAGAAGAAGAAAATAAGAGCTGTCTCACCGTTTGTCCATTCAGTATCACCGCAGATGATCCTTCAGAGACAGACAGGGAGTATGCGAGCCTTCATGCGAATCTCCAACATCCTCACATCTGTGTGTATCTCACACTCCCTCTCTCTCCCCTTCACACACACACTCACACACACACACACACACACACACACACACTGATGAAGCACTCTCGCTCTCCGTCTTTTTTCTGTCCCCCTTCCTGTTACGGTCCGTGTGCCGTTTCCTCTCTTGTTAGCTCAGAGGCAGTTAAGAGACACTGCAGCGATGGGGGGAGGAGGGCGTGTGTGTGAGCACGCATGAGCTGTGCTCTGTGTGTGTGTGTGTGTGTTTGAGAAAGGGCGTGCAAACTGAGGGAGGAGTCATGCAAGGATAGGAAGGAGAAGAAGGGGAAAATGTACAGGATTAAAGAATGAGAAAAAACAGAAAAAGAGAGGGATTGGAAGAAAGATAGAAGAGATTAAAAATGGGCTGAAATCGAAGGGGAGGGAAGATGGAAGGGTGTGTGTGTGTGTGTGTGTGAGAGAGAGAGAGAGAGAGAGAGAGAGAGAAAGAGCAAGATGGCAGTGTTTACAGATGTAGGACAGTCCTGCTGTTCCTCGGTTGTGATTTCATTGATGGCTGAAAGAGCATGTCATAGAAATAGAGTGAGAGAGAGAGAAGAGAGGGCGGGAGAGAGCGAGGGAGGGAGGAAAAAAGGAAAAAGGGAGGGTGAGTGGTGGAGGGGAGGGGAGCATTCTGTTTCTGTGCCAACTGCTTGTGCGTATGAAGTGCCACTTCCTTTCCAGGCAATACTCCTGTCTGCAAGTAATAAATAACACAATATATCCTGAAAAGGAAGGAGGAAGACGAGGAGGTGTGTGTGTGGGGGGGAGTCGTGAAAGAGGAAGACGAGGTGGAGAAAGTTGAGGAAGAGAAAGGAGCACGATAAAGAAGAGGGAGGTAAATGGGAAGGAAGGAGCGTGATGAGGAAAGTAAGAAGAAATTGGAGAGATTGAGGAGAAAAAGGGTAGGCAGAGGAGGAGAAGTGTGAGAGGGTGGAGGAGAAGGAGGAAGAGGAGAAAAAAGCAAGATAATCAGGACTAAGGTGGAAAAAATATATAGGAAAAGTATGAGAAAGAGGAAAACGAGGAGGTGGAGAAAGAAGGAGAAATATGAGAATGATGAGGAAAAGGAACGGGGAAAGAAGAAGAAGAGGAGAAAGAGAACAAGGGAGAACAGGAGCAGAGGAAGAGAAGAATAAGAAATAGGAAGATGGCTGAGGAGGAGGAGAAGGAAGATGGGGAGAAAAAGGGGAGGAGTAGAAATAAGAACCAAATGGTGCATAAGAAAGAGCATGCAGAGGAGAGAATGGAGACCAGAAGGAAATGTGAGAGGAGGAAGAGGAGGAGGAGTGGGGGAGGAAAAGAATGAGAACGAAAAAAAAGAATGAGGAGGTGGAAGAAAATGGGGAGGAGAAATACGAGGAGCTGGAAAAGGAACGGGATGAGAAGAGGAGCGAGAGAACAAGGGAGAACAGGAGTATAAGAAGGAAGATGAGTAGCAGGAAGAAGAGAAGGTTAAGAAAGGGGAGAACGAAGAAGATAGGAAGAAGAAAGAAAGTAGAAAGAATAATAAAAGGGTGAACAGGAAAGAGGAGGCGAAGGAGGATAGAGTGGGAGAGAAAGAAGACAAGGCGAAAAAGTAAGAGGAGGGGAAGAGAAGAAGAGGAGGAGATATGGAGGAGTAAATGAGGAGGAAGGAGTAGGAGGCATAGGAGGAGGCAAAGTAAGAAGGTAAAAGAAAAAAGAGGAGGAGAAATATGAGGAGGAGGAAAAGAATTGGACGAGAAGAAGAGCGAGAGAGTAAAGAAGGAGTATGAGAAAGACAAAAAGCGGGGGGGGGAACAAGATGGAGAAGTATGAGAGGAAGGAGGAAGAGGAGAAGAAAAAAGAGCAAGATAATGAGGAACTAATGAGAAGGAAGGAGGAGTGACAGAAGGAGGCATAGTTTGAAGAAAAAGAAGAGGAGGAATATGAGAAGGAGGAAAATGAGTGGAGCAAGTGAACAGAGGAGGAGTTTGTGGGGGGAAGGAAGAATAGCAGGAGTTAGAGGTAGAGGGGAAAAGATAGATGATGAAGGAGAGAGAAAAGGAGCAGGAGAGAATAGATGGAGTGTGAGGTGGAGTTGGAAGAAGAGCCCAAGAAGGAAAAAGAGAGGATGTGAAGAGAGAGGGGGAATGGGATGTGGAAGACGAGAAGGAGGAAGGTGGGAATACAGAAGTGGAGGATGAAAAGGTGGGAGGAGCAAGAGGAGGTAAAGAAAGGAAAGAAAGACGTTTACAAGCTTTTGATTTAAAATGTCCTAGGTACAAATACAACTGTATGGCATTGTTATGAATTACTCTATTCAAATATGTGTGTGTGTGTGTGTGTGTGTGTATGTGTGTGTGTGTGTGTGTGTGTGTGTGTGTGTGTGAGTATTACACACATATTGCACACAGCTCAGTCCCTGTGTCCCAATACTGTTTTATACACCGACCTCCACTTCACTTAAACTGAGAATCGGAGCTTGGAGGAAAAACACAGTTCAGTGTTAAATCTATAATGAAACACGTAATGATCCGCGACTTTTAAAAACACGCTATCGATCAAAAACGAAACAAACAAACAGAAACACTTCCTTTTTCACCTGGCTTCCCTTCTCAAATCCAATATCAGTCTCAAGTGGAGGTTCGGCAAGTCGCTAGCTCAGCGTGTGGCCACTTGTAAAGAATATTTCACACCAGCATCGTCCATATGCCGCATTTTCCCGGCCAAATTTTGTGCAGACGGAATGGGCGCATCTCCAGAGGATTTCCGCAACCTTTTAAGGAGATACAGAGTTCCGGAAGGCTCTTAAAGGAGAACTATACAGTTCCTGTCTTACTGCAACGTCTGTGATTGGTATATAAAATAGAGACTATCAAAAGTGATGCAAACTGTGTAACACAGACACCATTTTGGAAAATAACTCTCAGGGAGCGTTGCCAAGATGGCTGCCACGCGGGCTAGACTATAAGGACTGTAAGGATCCGTTGGCAGTACCTTCAAATTCTTGATCATTTGAAATCAAGCACTTTTGTTCTGCGAGGAGATGCCTAGTTAGCATTTTTGGAAGGAGTCTCCAGTGTCAGTGTTTTGTAACAATCAGAGATAGGAGCTAAGATCTGAGAGTCTTTCCGGTTTCTCTGTAACATGACAAGCTGAATTATTTTTTTTCTTATTCACTACAAGAGAGAAAAAAGTGAGGCTGCTATATCATACTTCAGAACAAAGTCATGTCATGGATGTTCCACGACCTTAAATGTGACCATAAATGGATAATTAAAAAAGTATGATGTGGCATTCTTTAATAAAAAATAATAAACTATAATCGTTGGCAAACTGCTGTGGTATAAGAAATACTTCAGGACATGCTGCTAGTGAAAAATTATCCTCAGGGTGGTAATAGTAGCTTTGCTTTGGGTCATTGATTATTTTCCTTTAACAGCATGCCTCTAAGTGCTTTATTCCTTACTTATGTCGTATAACCTTGGATGAGATCGATATTTAATAAATAATTTAATCTCTTTTTTTTAGCCCTGATGTGTAAAGATTTTCATGACTTATCATTAGATTCATGAAACGTCTCCTCTTTTCTGCAAAACACACACACACAAAAAGCAAGATAATGCGGAGGAAAAGGAAGGGGATGAGAACAGGAGCCAGAGAACAAGGGAGAACAGGAGCAGGCGGGATAAAAAATAGGAAGAAGGAGGAGGACGAAGATGGGAATAATGAAGAGGAGGAGCTCAAGAAAAAAACCAGCAAGAAAAAAATGGGCTTGCAAGTCTGTTGGAATTTCCAAAATGTGGAAAGGCTCTGTATTCTTAGCAGCCTAAAGAATTTATATGGTAAAGAATTATTTTGTGCATTTCAGTCTTACTCGAATAGCGTAGTGGTAGAGGTGGGCTTGGTTAAATTGGGTTTGTGTACAACGTAGCATACAGAGCATTCAAGTGTAAGTTTGATACGGTGCGATGTGTACTCGTGCCAGAACGTTGCTATTCAATACAGAGAAGGCGCACGCAAATGTTTTCTCTGTGAGACTGAGTTGAACCTGGTGGATAACAGGAGAAGTTTCTATGAATAGGATCATTCTGTGGGCCAGCAGAGAGATGAAGGCAATAAAACTTTATGGGGCAGTGGTGGCTTGGGGCAGTGGTGGCTTGGGGCAGTGGTGGTGTGGGGCAGTGGTGGCTTGGGGCAGTGGTGGCGTGGGGCAGTGGTGGCTTGTGGCAGTGGTGGTGTGGGGCAGTGGTGGCTTGGGGAAGTGGTGGTGTGGGGCACTGGTGGCATGGGGCAGTGGTGGTGTAGGGCAGTGGTGGTGTGGGGCAGTGGTGGTGTAGGGCAGTGGTGGTGTGGGGCAGTGGTGGCTTGACGGTTAAGGCTTTGGGTTACTGATTGGAAGGTTGGGGGTTTAAGCCCCAGCAGTGACAGGCTCTGGGTTACTGATTCAGGGGTTCAAGCCCCAGCGCTGCCACTGTTGGGCCCTTGAGCAAGGGTTAGGGTTAGGGTTAGGTCCATGGGTGCTGTATCATGGCTGACCCTACGCTCTGACTCCAGCTTCCTGACATGTTGGGGTATGCGAAGAAAAGAATTTCATTGTGCATTGATGGTTAAGGCTTTGGGTTACTGATTGGAAGGTTGGGGGTTCAAGCCTCAGCACTGCCTGGCTTTGGGTTACTGATCGGAAGGTTGGGGGTTCAAGCCCCAGTACCACCAAGCTGCCATTGTTGGGCCCTTGAGCAAGGCTGCTCCAGGGGCGCCATATCATTGCCGATCTAACCCTCCTGACATGCTGGGATATGCGAATAAAAAAGGAATTTTCTTTTTCACTGTGCTGTAATGTATATGTGACCAATAAAGACTCATTATAACTTTACACTGTTGAGCTGTTGGGTGTAATGTGTCAGGGGTAATGCCAAAAAAAGGGTGATGCTCCCATAATGCTGCAAATCTACTCTTTAAATCTCATAGCGCTCTGACATAAACCATTAGATTAGCATGGGATTGGTGGCAACGAAAGGTGGCATCTGGATTAGAAAATACTGTAAGTCTGTTAGCATGAGATCACATCTGTGGGAGTTATTTTACACTTTAGTTCGAGAGGTGTGTTTCAGAATGTTTTTCAAGAACATGTTGAATGTGTTTTAGGTGTACGATTAACCAGAGGAAACAAAGTCGGTTTCAGTTTCTATTCTTGGTACTTTTTGGCAGGAAGTATTAAGATGGAGTTTGGAATACTGAGTGTGACTCACTAGTCAAACATACAGTTTACATGTTCAATCTCGTAAAAACCTTGTTTATTTAATAAGTGCTAACCAAAGTGTGTTTTACGTCAGATATGATTTGGCAAAACTAAGGCCATAAGATTTTGCCAATACCTTTGTTTTACACTTCATGATTATATTTTATGTATGATTTTAGTCACATGCCATTTGCAGTATCTGCTGTCAAAGTTTAGCTGATTAAAAAAACGACATTAATGTTAACATCATATTCATACCTCAACTTCAATCCCAGTCTCTACTATTTTTGCTGAAATTATCTAAACATTGTGCCATTTCTGTTCTTTCCCATAACACTTATAGTTCTTGCACAGAACAGGAACTGGTAGTTCCATAAAACAGTAGTTAATCCCAGAGTTAATAAAAGAGTAATTAATCCGAGAGTTAATTCCAGAGTTAACAAGACAGTAATATAATTCCCGAGTTAACAAAACAATAGTTAATCCCAGAGTTAATAAAACAGTAATTAATCCCAGAGTTAATTCCAGAGTTAATAAAACAGTAATTAATCCCAGAGTTAATAAAACAGCAGTTAATCCCAGAGTTAATTCCAGAGTTAATAAAACAG
>JANDJT010000060.1:3529467-3564774 GCA_024331685.1 Stegophilus panzeri
AAGAATCACACGTGATATAAGAACATGTACATTAGATGTAAATGGCACGTAAACGTACATGTGTAAATAATTGAATTAACATTAAAACAATTCAGTGTTTTTAAAATCATGTGAACTTGTGCATTACCTGTGAAGATTTTTTTTTTAAAAAACCCACAAACCGTGAGCAATTTGTGAAACAAAATCCCGTGTGAAAGTAAAAACGCATGCGTTACATGTGAGAAAATACCGTGACATAAAGATAAATTAAGTGTTTATAATTGACGTGTGAAAACAAAAACAAACAAAAAAAATATAGCGTGAAAATAAATAAAAAATGTAGGGGGTTTTTTAAATCATGTGGAAATAAGAACACATGCAATACATGTGAAAAGAATCATGAATTAGGTTCTATTGAGTTTGCGTGTGTAGACACATTATCCACCGAGTGTGTGCTGTTGTGTAGCTCACGGCCTCTGCTGGCAACCCGAGCGCTTCGTTCTAGACTTACAGAAACGCAATACCCAAAAGAGATTACGCGTGTCCGTGCTAGACAGGCACCGTGTTAGAGCTTGTTCCGAGTCCAGAGTGTGTCTGCTCGATATCTGCGCTACCAGCCCGAGGTCCCTGTGGGCTCTGCCCATTTGCTTTTCATCCCAAACACTTTCACTTGCAGTGAAAAAGATCCACAACATGCTGGTACGTGTGGTCCTTAATCAGCCTGTTCGAGTACGCATCACACGCTTCTTCTCTTCATCTCATTCAAATGCTTCACTGCTGCTGCTTTTAAAAACACATCACCAAATTATAATGCACGAACACACCTACAGGTTCTACGGTTGTTTGTGTCCTTCAAAAAATAAAGCGTTCGTTTTATCGTTTCTCTTGCAACAACTCATTCACAGGGACTAGTATCGCAGGTGGATACGTGTGCATAATCTAATCATAATCATAATAATAATAATAATAATAATAATAATAATAATAAACAGATTTGTTATTTAACAAAGAAGAATGTACAGTATAATTGAAGAATATCGTAGAAGGAGTCTCCAGTGTCAGCGTGTTGTGTTGTAGCGGTTAGTTTTCCACCACTCTTCAGAAGACAAAACAGCAATGTTAAGAAAGAGAAAGTAGTAAGAGAAAATATTGAATGTAACTAGAAATAGATAAAAGTATAATGTGTAAAAAAAAAAAAAAAAAAAAAAAAAAAAACATTATTGGTAAATAAAGGTTATAGGAAAATAATCATTCGGGGTGGTAACAGTAACTCCGCCTCATGTTGTGCTGCATCATTGATTATTTGGTGGATGCAAATGCAAAACTTTATTTATTACACAGATACAGGGAACAGGCTCAGGAAACAACCACGAGGAAGACACACTAGGAACCGGCATTATCAGAAACATAGGTACCCAAAAAAATAAACCCTAAGGAAAAAGAGCTAAATAAGCTAAATTCAGTGCATAAAAACAATAACAATCATGAAAGGACCAAACACAAACGTGACCTGACTAGAATTAATGCTCCAGCAACTAAGAGCACTAATTAATCAGGGAATCATCATATGATGAGACAAGGAATGGAAGGAGACAACAGAGGAAGAAGTTCTGCAAAGGCAGTCAGGGGGCCCTCTACTGGCCAAGGGTGGAATTGTCCCTGGGGGCCATGACAAGAACAGAAAAGAAAGTGTGTGTGAGAGAGTGTGTGTGTGTGTGTGTGTATGTCCTTCTTCTCCCTCTTCGGCCATCATCTTCCAAGACTGAGGCGCTGTGTTGTAGTGTATCACCGTCACGAGGCTCGTGACCTCATTATACGTGATATAAAATAATTATTAAAGCTACATATATTCATTAACATTTAACAGTAACGGAGGAACAGTACCGAATGTAGTACATTTCCGTGATTAAAAATTTACTGAAGAGTAAAAGTATAGCCAGTTAAACCAACTCTTAAAAGTTAATTGTTTTTCAAAAAGTTACTCAAGTAAATGTAACAAAGTAAAGGTAGCGCGTTACTAACCACCTCTGATCGTTGGTTGGTTTGCCTAGCTTTGTTGTTACATAAGGAATAAAGTCTCTGGATCCAGTTAGATGTCTGATATCTCTACAATAATACAAAGATTAGATATGGAGATAAAACAGTCAATTGGAGATCACCTGCCATGAATAGAAGTCAATGCAATGCAAAAAGTGAAGATATCTTGAATATAGTCAAATGTATCTAGTATCTCCTATTATCAGTTTACAATAAACCAAAAATATTATTATTAAAACTATTTCTAAACATTTATACTAGTTTCAAACTGGAGGCTTGTTAGCATATATTAGTATATATAGGGCTTCACTAATTCTGCTGTTCTACTATAATGCTAATTAAATATTCTACTGTAGTCTTGTGTAACTACGAAAGTAACTATAAAACACAAGAAGACTCCGTACAAGTATTGTGAACATGCTAGCTAGTCTTTCAGCCATATATGTACAAATCTTTGTGAAACCAGTGTGAAATCTTATATTTCATTTCATAATAAGAACTATTAGGTAAAGATTGCCTATTTCCACTTGCTAACATATCATTTTTTCAGTGAGAGTTTCAATGGGAAGCACAATGAGGAAGTGGTGACCATTATGGCTTCCCCTAACATACCAAATCTCATCTCCATGTCCACTTGAGCACTTCAGAATGCCCCTTCGTGATCTACACATGCCCATGTCCACTGATGACGCAAATCCACACACTCCCAGACAAGACTGGAATTCTCTTCCAATTCTTTCGCATGACCATCTCAGCCGTCCCGTATTCCAGCAATCTGTGGTGTTTATCATGGGTGTTAATCAGCTCCCTGGGGCTGAACATCTGATGAAGGGTCCAGACCCTGAACATCCTTCTGACGTCTTTCTCATGGTCTGGCTTTCATTCATGGTTTTCTTATTACACACGTCCTTCTCTTATCCTCCCTCAATACTATAAAGCTACTTTTAATGCTCTAATAAGGCTTAAAGAGGCATTTGGGATGTCCAGCCATTCCTTCGTCTATCCCTCTTCCTTTAATAACGGGCAGTAAAGGATTTCAAGGTTTGCAAGTGTAGGCAAACATAGTATAATTATGGTCACTGGTTCTGTGGGTCTGAGGTTCTGAGCTAGTGAATAGCCAGGTTGGCAGGGCTATGGTCTTTCAAAGATAAAAAAGCATCAGTATAAGATTTCAGTTGGCATCCGATGTGGATTATTTTGGTCTTTTGTGGACCACAACAGCACCACCACTGGTCTTAAGAAAAATACACAGAATGGTATGAAGTAGCAAGAAGTGAGGCTGGGGTTGATTTCTTTCTAGCCTAGACCACAAATTCATGCAGCCTATCAGTGACAGTCATGGCAAGTGATTACACAGAGTGAAATGCTCCCTAGATCTGTAACAAATCACCTCAGTGACTGAGAAGACACATGTGAATTACAGTTATGGGTGTAATGAATATGAACAAGGTGGATTATTTACTCTATTATTCTTTTTTCCCTCAGAATACCTTTAGAGGAGAAATTTAAAGTATATTATCCAATAAAAGTACAAATTACACAAAAGCACAGATGTCAGAATGGTGATTTTAGTGGGTGTTTTTTTGGAATGAAATGGTTACGACTTTACTGTGTCTTGTCTGATATTCTGAGGAAACATAACGTGAAGCCAGTAGAGCATTATAGACTTGAAATACTTCAAAATGTATTGTTGAGCTGTTGATTGATATTTGATATTAGTGCTCTGATCCAATGGTGTCATTAGTGCCTTCACTGGTAAGTTGACTGATCAGAATCCAAGACTGCCATGGACATTGGGCCCTAAAGCAAAACAAATTGCTCCAGGCATGCCTTACATCGTCTAAGAGTGGTGCATTGATGTCTAAGTGGTTAAAGCTTTGGGCTACTGATTGGAAGATGTAAAATTCAAGCTATCTCCGTTGGATAAAAGTGTCTGCCAACAGCACAAATGTAAATCCATATTCTCTGACCCCAGGGTTCTGTCAGAGAACCCCAGGCTCTGTGGGGGAAAATGTCTATCCTAACTGACCTCCACCCCAGCCCAGAAGGTTGTGGATTTCATGCTGCATTCGACTTCAGAAGTGGGAACCTCGGAATGGCGTCATTTTTCGACCGCTGTACATTGGAGCTACTAAGGGGGGGATATCCTGTTAAACATCCTGGAGACCACCCTGATATTTCGAGTAGGAATTCCAAGTTGAGGAGGTGTTTTCTTCGGTTTTTCCTGGTCAGAGATTTGGAATTATGAGTTACAATCTTTAATCAGTTGCTGTATAGTCAGTTCAGCAGTCTAAAATTAGCAGTTGCCAGGAGAAATACCAATGCTAGTGTCCCATCCTACAGAGGTTGATACCCTAAACACAGCCATGAATTCCTGACTGCTTGCTTTAGAGTGGCAATCTTAACAAGATGGTATGGTGAGGCATTGGACAGCTCTAGAGTCCCTGGTTGAATAGTAACCTTGAGTTTTGCGTGTTTCCCTATCAAGTTGCAGAGAACCACAGTTCCTGCGACAGGCTCTGGATCCACCGCAATCATGACCAGGATAAAGTGGTTACTGTATATGAATTATGAATGGATGTTAACAAGATTTACAATGAGCACTAACTTGCTAACAAGTTTATTACCGGGCTAAAATCTTCCAATCTCACCTTATGTATCTACCACGTCCCTGCAGCTTTTTTAGTGAGCTAGCTATCACAGCTATCACAGAAAACTAACACTAGCCTCTTAACTCAGCAGATAGCAGCAACAACGTTTCGAAAATCAGGATACTACCACTTGTACATCCATCTATATACAGTACGGTGTGAAAAAACTAAAATAATACTACCATTGTCATATCAGAATTTAGGTTCAAGCCCCTGTCTATGTAGTGTCAAAACCTTTCAGATTCAAACAAGCTTGTTTAATTCACAAATACCAAGTCAGTCCATGATGGATGTTAGCATAATGGCTGAGGGCCAGAAGGGGATGGGGGTGCCTAGAGAACTGACACTGAGCATATCAGTGACTCAGAGTGTTTGGTTTAGCGAGACAAGGCTCGTCGTCATCCCTGCATTGGAATGAATCAGGGTAAAGGCACTGAGCACTCCTCCTGTTTTTGACCTAGATAGCATTCAGCAGTGAATGTGCTTCCCTCTTTCCATCCCTCCCTCTTTTTCTCCCACTCCCTCAGTCACAATTCATTCTTTTCCTGTTGCTGAACCCATACACAGAATGCATGATCGTGCTCAGTGTCTAAATGTCAAGGGAGCACGTGATGACATGATCAAGCTCCACAATCAAATATGTGTGCAATACTCTCACACACACACACACACACACACACACACACACACTGGCTTTTCCGGCCAATTTATGTTATATCATAAATTAATTAGGTCTAAATGTTTATAACAGGGGATTGTATTTGTTTTAGCAGAATCAGAATTAGATAATAAGCGTCGTTGTAATTCTTCTCTCATACATGTGCACGGTTTATTTTTCTTTCTTTTCTTGACAACACTGCCACCCTGTGGTTGTTGGTGGTAATACAGCTAGCACAATTACGTGTTAGATGTCGTTGTAATGATTGTTTAGCTAATTTATCATTGCAATTATATTAAAGAGCACATTGTGGTAGATCAGTGGTTAAGCTCAAGATGCTCGGCTTTATTTAGCTAGCAGCAACTAGCTAATAAGACTATTAGAACATTTTGTAATGATCTATTTCCCTGGACCTGACTGGACGTTACTACTACTTGGACATCATAATTTGCATTCAAACCCTTGTCTATTTATGCTATTTAGAAATGTATTCAGTAAACTAACTTGGTTGAATCATGATGTGTGGCTTAGGTGGAGTGGAATGTAAGTACAGTGCCCTCCACTAACATTGGCACCCTTGGTAAATATGAAAAATTGTCTTTATTGTTTAACCTTTTGATCTTTTGTTTAAAAAAAAATCACAAAAATACTCTTATGGATATCAAACAATTGCAAACAATGTTAAATATAGGTGTGCAACAATTATTACTTTGTGCTACCTCCTCTTGCCAAGATAACAGCTCTGAGTCTTCTCCTATAATGCCTGATGAGGTTGGAGAATAGATGGCAAGGGAAAATAAAGCAAACTCCATAATATTCACAGGAGCTTGCAATTTGTCCAAATTACCACAGATTTGGGCCAAGACGCATCATGTGACATCATCACAACGCGCATTCAGTCAAATCCCTCTTCAATTCATGTGCGTCGAACATGAGTACAGCTAAAAGGTCTCATTTAAGGACAACCATCACTGCTAAAGATTATGCAAAGCAATTTTGTGCAATTGAAGTAGTTTTTTGCAACAAAAACTCTGCAAATTGCATCGCAGATTTTTTAAAAATCCGCAGCAAAATCGAGCATTTTTGGCCGCAGCGATCATAAAAAACTCCGCAAAATCCCGTACAGACTGCTGAGTTAGCTGTCTCTTTTAACAGTCTGTAAGAATCCAGAAATTGCTGTAATGACTTTTAGAAGCTTCCGATTGGCCAATTGTCATAATTAGGAGTTAATTGGGAATGCACCTGTGGCTGTAAAAGGGCCTGCTTTTACATACAGTGCCTTTTCTGCCCTTGATACCATAAGAAAACTCAGCCAAGACCTCAGAAAACAAATTATGGACCTCTACAAGTCTAGTTTCTCCTTAGGAGCTATTTCAACAACTGAAGCTACCATGAACATCTGTACAAGCAATGTAATAAGCAAATATCAAAATCCTGGGAGCACACAGAGACTGTATCATTCAGGAAAGAGGCATACATTATCTCCCAGGGATGAACAAGCTTTGGCTCGAAAAGTTCAACTGGACCACGAGACAACAATAAAAGGAACTAGTGAAGGAGGTGTAGGCATCAGGTACCAACGTGTGTACATCCACCATCACCATGGCCTGAAAGGGTATCATGCAAGGAAGAAGCCTTTACTCCAAGATCAGCATTTTAAAAAATGACTGACATTTGCAGGTTATCATCAGCCTTTTGGAGGAGTGTTCTTTGGTCAGATGAAACAAAAATTTGGGCATATTGATCAGCTCTATGTGTGGAGGAAAATGGGTTAAGCATGGGGTGGTAGCATCATGCTTTAGGGGAGTTTTGCTGGAAAAGGGACTGGTACACTTCAGAAAATAGATGGCGTTATGAGGAAGGAGGATTATCTAGAAATAGTGACGCAAAACATCAAGACGTCAGCCAGAAAGTTAAAAGTTGGTCGCCACTGGGTCTTCCAGCAGGACAATGATTCTCCAAAGTCGTAAAAAACTGACAACAAAGTGAAAGTATTGGAGTGGCCATCACAAAGCTCTGACCTGAATCCCAAAGAAAATTTGTGGACTGAACTGAAAAAGTGTGTCTGAGCGACAAGGCCCACAAACCTGACACCAGTTACAGCAGTTTTTTCAGGATGAATGAACAACACTTCCAACAAATTATTGTGAGAAGCTTGTGAAAGGTGGCACCAAGCTTTTTATTCAAGTTAAGTACTTAAACACTAAGATTTGCTCTAATGAAAATCTGATATAGCAAATAAAAGTTCAGATCAATCTGTCTTAGCTATTATTTTGAAGTTATCTCATATGGAAAGAAAGTAGATACCCTAACTGACTCATCACAGGAAATGTACGGTAATGTGAAAAACTGAGTGTGAATGTCTTTAGCCTAGATGTACTGTACTCTATGTAAACTCAAAGTCTGGACCCAACAACATCTCCTTGGAGTTGATAGGTTAACATGTCTACATAAATAATCTTAAGCTTATCATATTAAATAGCTGCCATATTAAATGAAAGGCTTCACAGCTGAGCAATGGTGTGTTCATGAAGCTAACACAAAATACACTACTTCCTTAGCTTCTACACTTTTCCTTTGGATGATGATAGCTAATATTTTTGACCCTGAAACACATGTAAAACACATTACATGTTGCAATATTTAGCTCCTCTGTGGTTTATAATAAGCTGTCACAGACATCATGACGCATGCTATGAAAAACGTATTAAAACATCATTCCGGATTCCCTGTAAACTATATGAGGACAATCTAATAACTGGTAAAGAATACTATTAACTCATGACAGGATCAGCTCTGTGTTGCTATGCAGTTTTAATCTAAAATAACCCTGCCTGCCAGTAAGGGGTTAAATATATTCAGTCGGCTCAGCTAAACGAGTATGATGAGGTTGCGATTTCCTGAAAACGTGCAGCTGGTAAAGAACCAGACAGATTGGTGGTAATCTCCAGGAGCAGCAGGTGCTGCAGATTTCTGTAATCCCGAGTTAAAAGGGATTTCATGACCCCTTCACAGACTTCTCTGATTGGACATGGATTTTAGCTACTTACAAAAAAAAAAAGCATCACGTATGCGTAAAGCGTCTGTTTATTGTCTTTATGGTTCCGAATTGTGGTATCTTGGTGCTTAAAAATCTGACTAGTACCCAGGATAGCTAGAGATCCACTCAGAGTTACTACATGCTCAGATTGGATTTCATTTGGTTTTTGAGAAAATAAGCTAAATATATAAATAAATGTAAATGTAACCTTATACAGTCTCCTCCAAAACTGTTGGAATGGCAAGTCCAATTCAGCTTTTTATTTTATTTTATTTATTTATTTTGCTGTACACTGGTAAAATGGAAGGTTTTAGACTGGCCAAGTCAATCACCAGACCTTCACCCAGTTCAGCAGTATTTCACCTCCTGAAGAAGAGACTGAAGGGCGAAACAAACAACAACTGAAAGAGGCTCCGTTAGAAGCCGGGAAAAGCATCACAAAAGAAGAAGTGAGTCTCAGGCTTGATGCGGTTATTGCAAGCAAGGGATATGCAACCAAATATTAAGTGCTATTTACTTTATTTTAAGACTTATCTGTTCCTATACTTTTGCTCACTTAAAAATTAGGTGGTCTGGTGCAAAAGGTTCTGTGTTTTATGTTGTTTAACACATCTAGATGTAAACGCCAGGAAAAAAAAGCTGCAACCCTAAACTCTCATCTCATATCCATCTTTAGATCTCAAACCCAAATGTCTTTGATGTACAGCACAAAGAAAGAAATCAGCCTCTCCGTTCCAATAGTTTCAGAGGGGACTATATAATCTGAAATCTAACCTGTTATTGGAAAATAAGCTATAATCCAGGCCAACATGAAACCGAATTACTGTTACCACAGCGAAGTTGATTATTTTCCTGCAACGACGGCTTCCAAAGTGTTTTATTCCTCTAATACATATCACAACAGTTGGCCAATAATTCAAATTTTTATTAACTAAAGAATGACACATCACCCTGTTATCCGTTAATTTCATTAACGTTGTGATACGAAACTGTGAAACAAGTTGGTTCCTGTTTTCGTTTACATTAGAGCAGCGATTAACAGCTGTTTCCCTACTTTCTGCTGAATGTATTAATTATCCAAGAAAACACAATATCTTCCATTTTCAACTCCTGTTCATTCCTTAAAATGAGGCATAAATATGCTGTGTTTGACTAAAGCTTGTAACTTGGAATTTCCAACCTCCGACTAGGAAAAGCCAAAGACAAAGAGCCCTCAAATTAGATTTTCTATCTGGGAGCTCGGGACGGGACCCGCAACTAAGGATTCAACACATGAGATCGTATCAACATGGCTGCTCACACCGTCAATAAAGCACCAGTTCTCTGCTTTTAAATGAGATTATAGTATTATGTGCTTTAGAAAAATCGACAGACAGACACATTTGTAGTTAAATCTATATACAGTTTGTTCACTATACACTCATCAGCCAGTTTAAAAAGAAAGAATGCCTGTATGCATGCCCATTCGTGCAGTTATCTAATCAGCCAATCATGTGTCAGCAGATCGAGTCATTAAATCATGCCGTTACAGGTCAAGAGCTTTAGTTATTTTTCACATCAAACATCAGAATGGAGAAAAATGTGACCGCTTTTTGACCATGACATGGTTGTTGGTGCCAGTTGGATTGGTTTGAGTATTTCAGAAACTGCTGATCTCCACACAGAATGCTGTGACAAAAACAAAAAAACATCAAGTGAGCGTAGATGAGGTTCTGTGGAGATGAGAGGTCAGAGGAAAATGGCCAGACTGGTTTGAACTGACAGGAAGTCAAATAATCACTCTTTACAACCGTAGTGAGCAGAAAAGCATCTCAGAAAGCATAACAGGTCAAACCTTGGGGTAGATGGGCTACAACGGCAGAAGACCACTGCTTCTGCTTCTGCTCCTGTCAGCCAAGGACAAGAATCTGAGGCTACAGTGGGCACAAGCTCACCTAAACTAAACAGTTGAAGATGTTCTCTTTTTAACCAAATGTATTCAATCGGCTAAGACGTGTTTGGTCTCTGACATCTGCACACTTAATATTTATAATTTTTCCTTCCAAAGGGCAAAAGTGTACTGGAGTCTGTTCTTTTTTTGTGTGCTTTTATCTCTTCTTTTTTTTTTGTCCTTATTTAATCATATATTTACCCTTAAAGAATAATGACGTATTGAAGTATTGCATAATGGAGTATTGTATAATGAAGTATTGACCACACATTGAGCACATACTGTAAGTTCTTGTTATGTTGGTACAAGCGAAGAGCGTTTTACACAGGCAAAGATCAAATGTAAATTATATGAAATGCAACACCAACAGGAGATAATGACATGCCAGAAATACCCCATGAAAAACTTTTTACTACACTGTCCATTTATTGTATTATTGCCCATGCCGAATATAACTGAACAATGCAAAAAAAAAAAAATTCATGCATAAATCTGAATAAAGACATAAATTTAGGGCTGTAAAACACAATAACATAATAAAGGAATAATAGACGGGAGTACAGCAGCGTATCTGGTGTGGAAGTAAAGGATGCTGTTCATTTTAGTGACTGTACGTAGCCCTTTGTAAGCTGATGAATTACAGAGTTGCATTTCCTACAGGTAATGTCCAACAGTACTGTACAGTGAATCACGCTTCATTTCCTTCTCACAGCTGGCAAACCTCCTGCAGTGGTGGGGTCGGGGCGACTTGGTTGCATTTTCTAAGTCGTCGAATTCATCCAAGAACTGAACTGAATATCATATAAATAGTGCTAAACAAGACTGAAATGTAAAAAAATAATAATACAATGTTGATTCCTTTCAGCCTTGGGTCAGGTTGTCCCTCTTTTTAGGGCCCAAGCACCAACAGTGTGAACAGTACATCTGGCAAAAGCTTGGTCCTGAACGTAGGTAGGGGGCTTGAGAGCGCTCCCTATGCTGGGCAACCAGTTTCTTCTACATACAGCAAATTTGGTAGGTGGTCTTTTTAAGGTTTCAAATTTCACAATCACACCAAATATTTTGCCCAACAGGAAGTCAGCATTTTTGGGGTTTTTTTTTTTACGATTACCAAACCATTAAATACTTCTCCTGCTGGGTTCACCAGAGTCAAACCATATTTGGTCAACATGATATCTTAGATATGCATGATGCTAAATTGCAAAGGAATTGTTGATTTCTGAAATACTGCTGCCATGTCATGCTGTGCAAACAGGAAGTCTGGCATGATTCCACTGTACATTGTGCAGTGAGGCCCAAAGTATACATGCATGGTTTGTGATGTGGCGTAATAATATCCACATGCCAAACTGAATCAGGAAACAGACATTGCTGCACCCTTTGTGCTTGGACCCATTAATCGCTGCTTGCAGCTGTACTTTCTTATTGTAGCCTGGGTTTTATGCCAGATATCTTTGTCTAGTTTTTTTTTGCTTCCTTCATAGTCTTCATTTACACAAGAGCTGGAACAATTTGATATATTAATAGTATGATAACTGTCGTCATTTTCAATATATCATGGTACCTACTTATGATTTCACAAATTCAAAAGAGGACAAATGCTGTAAAAGACTGCAGTGGCAAAGTGAGGCTTCAGTTTTTCCGTTCAGAAAACTCCATTAAAAACAGACTTCTTTTGTGTTTATTGGCACACAGTAAAACAGGAAATAAATTAATACTTTTCATGCTATCACACCCTCATTTGGTGCTACCTAAAAACTCGTGAATGTGTACTTTCTAATGTACTTTCTATTAATTTAATCTTGTGCTTTTCTTATTTTACGAAAAACTGTGGATTTTTGTATATTGATCTTGTCTTACACTGTTATGTGTATTTGTGTGTATTATGCAGTTATGTATCGTGGCCCACATTGCACTGTAGTCCGGATTGCTATACATTCCATCTCACTGAATAGCAATAAAGTACACCTGATGTGATTTGTAATCATCTTGCGCACACACGTTTGCTCTCTATATCATGCTAATGCATGCCAAATGAAAGGCACGGAGACAAAAATCTGTGATTTTGGCAGCCTTCCTTTCTGTACTGAGAGAACGAGTCTGTCAGCTATCTGCAATTCATGGACACATCTGTACAAAATGCCTGAATAAACTTTTTACCTGTTGAATTATGCATTCTTAATTATACAGGGATGATTTAATAAAGTATTCATATGTCTGAAAAACAAAGGCTATGGATGCTGCATGGGTATAATTGTTTGACTAGACTACTTTGGCTCAGAGCCTTTATCCTAATCCCTAATCCTTAATCAATGGGATCGCCTGGCTAATCAACAATGAGATGTTCACAAAACCCTGCTTTGCTGAAAATAGTGCACCAACCAGAAAAAAAAAAAGAAAAAACGGTCAGGGGTGGACATATGGTGGCCCATTTCCACTGACGGTGTATAGGGTAGAAGGAGGTCAATACATTGTGCATAGCAACAGAAAAGCTAGTAGTAGCAGCAGCAGTAGTAGTAGTAGTAGTAATAGTATAAATCATATAAGTACTATAAGTACAATATTCATATAAGTAGTAGTAGTAGTAGTAGTAGTAGTAGTAGTATTAATAGTATAAATCATATAAGTACTATAAGTATAATATTCATATAATTAGTAGTAGTAGCAATAGTATAAGTAGTAACAGTAGTAGTAGTAGTAGAAGGAGAGGTAGTGGTAGTTATGGTAGTAGTAGTAGTAGTAGTAGGTGGAGGAGGAGGAGTAGTAGTATTATAAGAAGTAAGAGTAGTAGGAGTAGAAGGAGTGGTAGTGGTAGTTATGGTAGTAGTAGTAGGAGGAGGAGGAGGAGGAGCAGTAGTATAAGTAGTAACAGTCGGGGGAGTACAAGGAGTGGTAGTGGTAGTTATAGTAGTAGTAGTAGGAGGAGTAGCAGTATTATAAGAAGTAAGAGTAGTAGGAGTAGAAGGAGTGGTAGTGGTAGTTATGGTGGTAGTAGTAGTAGTTGTAGTAACAGCAAAAGTAGTTAGTAGAAGTAGCGGCAGCAGTAGTAGTGGAGGTAGTAATGGTAGTAGTAGTAGTAGGAGGAGGAGGAGTAATAGTAGTAGTGGATGTATTAATGGTAGTAGTAGGAGGAGGAGGAGTAGAAGGAGTAGCAGTAGTAGTGGAGGTATTAATGGTAGTAGGAGGAGGAGGAGGAATAGAAGGAGTAGCAGTAGTAGTGGAGATAGTAATGGTAGTAGTAATAGGAGGAGGAGTATCAGCAGTATAAGTAGTAGTAGAAGAAGAAGAAGTAACAGCAGTAGTAGGAGTAGCAGAAACACTATTAGTAGTAGTAGGAGTACCAGTAGTAGGAGGAGGTGGCGCAGCAGCAGTATAAGTGCTAAAAGTACTAGTAATAGTAGTATAAATATAGTAGTAGTAGCAGAAACAGTAGTAATAGTAGTAGTAGCAGTAGTAGCAGTATTAGTAGTAGCAGTAGTAGTAGTAACACTAGTAGTAGCAGTAGTAGCAGTAGTAGTAGTAGTAATAGTAACAGTAGTAGTAGCAGTAGTAGTGGTAGTAGTAGAATTAGTAATAGTAGCAGTAGCAGTAGTATTAGTAGTAGCAGCAGTAATAGTATAAGTAGTAGCAGTTGTAGTATTAGTAGTAGTAGCAGAAGTAGTAGTAATAGCAGTAGTAGTATTAGTAGTAGCAGTAGTATTAGTAGTAGTAGTAGCAGTAACAGTAGTATTAGTAGCAGTAGCAGTAGTAGCATTGTTAGTAGTAGTATTAGTAGTAGGAGTAGTAGTAGCAGTAGCAGTAGTAGTGGTAGCAGTAGCGTAGCAGTAGGAGTAGTAGTAGTAGCAGTAACAGTAGTAGCAGCAGTAGTAGCAGTAGTAGTAGTGGTAGCAGTAGTAGTAGCAGCAGTAGTAGCAGTAGTAGTAGTGGTAGCAGTAGCAGTAGGAGTAGTAGTAGCAGTAACAGTAGTAGTAGTAGTAGTATTAGTAGTAGTATTAGAAGTAGCAGTAGTAGTATCAGTAGTAGTAGAAGTAGTAGCAGTAGTAGTAGTAGTAGTAGTAGTAGTAGTAATAGTAGCAGTAGTAGTCGCAGCAGTAGTAGCAGTAGTAGTGGTAGTGGTAGCAGTAGGAGTAGTAGTAGCAGTAGTACTATTAGTAGTAGCCGTAGTAGTAGTAGTAGTAGTAGCAGTAATAGTAGAAGTATTAGTAGTAGTAGTAGTAGCAGTAGTAGTAGTAGTGGTAGCAGTAATAGTAGAAGTATTAGTAGTAGTAGCCGTAGTAGTAGTAGTAGTAGTAGTAGTAGTAGCAGTAATAGTAGAAGTATTAGTAGTAGTAGTAGTAGCAGTAGTAGTAGTAGTAGTAGCAGTAATAGTAGAAGTATTAGTAGTAGTAGTAGTAGTAGTAGTAGTGGTAGCAGTAGCAGTAGGAGTAGTAGTAGTAGCAGTAACAGTAGTAGCAGCAGTAGTAGCAGTGGTAGTAGTATTAGTAGCAGTAGCAGTAGTAGTAGTAGTAGTAGTAGAAGTAGCAGTAGTAGTAGTAGTAGTAGTATTAAAAGTAGCAGTAGCAGCAGTAGTAGTAGTAGTAGTAGTAGTAGTAGTAACACTAGTAGTAGCAGAAACAGTAGTAGGAGGAGTAGCAGTAATAGAAGTAGTAGTAGTAGCAGTAGTAGTTGTGGTATTAGTAGCAGTAGTAGTAGCAGCTGTAGTCGCCATAGTACTAGCATTAGTACTAGTAGTAGTAACACTAGTAGTAGTAGCAGTAGTAGTAGTAGCAGCTGTAGTAGCCATAGTAGTAGCAGTAGTAGTAGTAGTAATAGTAGTAGTAACACTAGTAGTAATAGCAGTAGTATTAGTAGTAGTAGTAACAGTAGCAGTATTATTATTATTAGTAGCAGTAGTAGCAGCAGTAGTAGTAGTAGTAGTAGTATTAGTATTAGCAGTAGTAGTAACACTAGTAGTAGCAGTATTATTATTATTAGTAGTAGTAGTAGCAGTATTATTATTATTATTATTATTAGTAGTAGTAGTAGTAGTACTAGTAGTAGTAGTAGTAGCAGTATTATTATTAGTAGTAGTAGTACTAGTAGTAGTAGTAGTAGTAGCAGTATTATTATTATTAGTAGTAGTACTAGTAGTAATAGTAGTAATAGTAGCAGTATTATTATTATTAGTAGTAGTAACGGTTTCTATATTTTGCTAATTTATTTATTAGTTAGTTAGTTTTATGTTTTGCAGTAAGAGTTTCCACACTCTCCGAAAGTTTTGGACAGTTTCTCATATGTAGAAGGTCTCTCATTATTTGTTACATTCATTTGTACAAGTTTGCTAAGATATCCCATAAGTCAGGTTAAAAAAATTAATAAATAAATAAATAATATTATGTGTGTCAGCAATAACGCATTAGAATGAGTTACAGTTCGATTATGGCATACAGCTGACACTATAACGGGATTACTGGGGATGAATGAATAAATGAATGAATGAATTTTTTTTTTTAGACAACAGTAACACAATTAGTAATCATCACTGCACGAGTGACAAACTGCGCGCGTTCCAGATGCGCGCTCGGGCATAAGGCGCGTCCTCGAGGCTTTGCGCGCGTTCTCGATGATCTTGCCATACAAAACAAAGCTCTCTGCGCCGCTTTCATTCGGGTTTTTTTTAACGGACCACAGGCTGGATTCGCATGCAGAAGGAGAAGAAAATCCTCCGGGGGGAGGAAAATGGATTTACAGATAGTCTAATAAGCTTTTGATACCTGGATCAGGGTAGTAAAAAACAAAAAAATACAACAACAACACGCCAGGAGGTCGTTGTTTTGATCAAATACCGCTTTGAGTGCTTTGTCTTTGGCCATTTACTGTTGCGAGCCAGCGTCTGGGGGGAAATAAGCGATCGCCATGTTGTTACCAAAAGGGCTTCACTAAAGAAGGTGGACATTGAAAGTGTGGAGGGAATAAAATCCTTTTATTTCCCTCTCTCTCGCTCTCCATCGCGGTCTCGCCGTTTTGCTGACTGTTTGTCCTCGGCGACATGGCGGAGCAAAGCTACTCTTGGTGAGTGCGCATTCGCCGTAATGGGCATGTTACGATATATTTTATATTTAAAATGCGTTTTTTTTCTTTTGTCAGTCGTCATTCTCTCCGTCCACACTCATTTCATGTGTCTTGATTTATTCTCCACTAACACACCTGAGTGTTGTCATAAGCACGAAACATTTTATATGCATGATTTCTGCATAAATAGATGCACCAACAATGACTGGGGGCTCACGCTTAAGCTTCAAGGCGTGTTTTTTTTTTTTTTTTTTTTTTTAATGCATTTATTGTTTTTAGATCAAGTTAAGAAAATCGTTGTCTACACGACACCTTTAACATCATTGCAATGTTATAAACATCTTTTATTGCGATGTGTTAAATGCAATGGCTCCAGCCTGTTAAACCGCTCGCGCTGTTTGCATCCGCACTAAACAAGCTTTAGCATTAGCCGGTGTGCTAACCACCAACAAAGGGGAAAAAAACCCGTTTGCTAATTAGCTAGCTACCTTGCTAGCTAGATATCAATCCACCTAGTTCAGAGCGCTTTTATTTATTTATTTTTATTTTTATTTAACTTTTTTACACCTTCTTAGGTTTTTTTTTTAAATAAATGTTTGATGTATAATCGTCATCTATGTCGATTTTTAACCCCGTTTTAGGGTGAATAGTAATACTGTATACAAGGCTCATCCAAAACTAGCAAATGTTCCTCCTATGTAATAATTACGGTGCATTTTTTTTTTTTTTTTTTTTTTGTGCAAGAACGCTCTAATATATCAGTATTATGTATAAGCCACCAATAACACACCATAGCTTTTATCATACACCTAACTTTGTGATAATAGCAACAACAATGAAGGAAGAGAAGCTGCTAATCTAGCAAGCGCTGCTAGTAGGTGCTAGCAGCTAATAAGCAAGCGACGCAGAACTGGCTCACTTAGCAAAACAGTTTAGCCAGTTACACCTTTTCTCTTTCCCTCTCTCTTTTTTTTTTTTTTTTTTTGAACGTTTTTATTACCGATATTCACAGTGAACATACACGTCTATACGTATTTTCGATGTGTTGTTTGTTTTAAGACGCGCTTTATATATGAGTGATTTGCTTAGCCTGCTATAGTAGCAGTTAGCAAGTGCAGTAATTGCGGGTTAAGCCTCATTAACGCAGGCTAATCCTCAGTCTCCATTCAACAAGGTTTCTGTCACAAAATTCCTTTAACACTGTTTTCCCTTCTAAATTAAGAACAGCACACTTGTCATCCCTGTTTAGAGTGAATTTGAGGCCTTCGGTGTTTCACTTTGTTTACTAATGGTATTTTAAAAATATTTATTTTACCCAAGTGTTTTTGTCCTAGTAAGGATTTCAATTTGCTTTGCTTCGCTTTAACACAGTCTGTGTTCACACGGAACTCAAAAGGGATCCAATCCGATAATATATATATATATATATATATATGACAACAAAAATAACAATGATATTTTCATCTTTGCTCTCAAATGTGTTATTTGTATGTTTTAGAACTACATTTCTGAGCTCAATTGCAGAACATGGGAAGCAAAAATTGACCTAACCGAGAGCCGGGTTCACACTGTGCATGATTTCTGGTCTGATTTCTCGGTCAAGTAAAGACAAAATTAATCAGAAATCATTCGTTTTTGAGTTGAGATCAAGATTTAGCTTATGTCGGTAAATATAGTTGTTTGTCCTAATAAAGATTTGAATTTGCATCTCTTCAGCATTTGCATGCAGTGTCAATGTAGCTTCGGTGATCAGAATCACATTTATTTATTTTTATCGCTGAATCTCCACATTTTCAGCTTTAATCTCAAATCTGGTATTGAAATTGGATGCATTTCAATTGCCAATAACATCAGCTGAACATAAATATGTATTTATTTATTTTTTTTAAATGACTTGGTTTACATTGTACAAATCAGCAGCCCAGGCACCCGGGACAAACCAGTATAACCAGAACAGCTGCTGTTGTTGTTATTATTATTATTATTATTATTATTATTATTTTTAATTTATAGTTGGACATGTTAGAAAAAGACACCGTAGTCACAGTAGTGTGAAACTCCTCAATACTGTAACTATAGCATGAGCTACATCTTGCGAATCCCTCCGCTTGTTACACTACACAAGATCCATCTTTTCAGAATGAGGAACACGTTGGAATGTATTGAGTAAAAACATTTTGGTGTGAAGAAGGCATAAAGCTCCTACTTGTTACACCTCGTGTTTGAGCTAGGGATGTAAACATCAGGCTTCCACACAATACGGTACAATATGATTTTGATTCTATATTTGCCGATATCGCTGAATCTGCTACTAATCTGCAATTAGTAGCATCCGTTTGATATGTGACCAACTTTGTTCAGAATCGTAGGCCTAACTTGGGTTAAGTCACGAATAATCACATGGACGACGGCTGTTTTTAAAAGTATCAGAGTTACGGGCAGAATCACCATGCTGGCTTATTAAAGTCTTTACACGTCAGTTTGGAAGTATTTTTCAGGTTTAAGGAGAGTACAGCAGGGTGTAATGGGATCAGATGTGCAGTCGGGAACTGCTTGCTGGCAGTGGCAATTGTGAAAACTCTGCTAGATGGAATTTTTAGATGGTTTTGCATTAAACGTTAATAAACACAATGGTACTTCAGTGATATCATTTTACTAATTTAAAAAAATGGGCCAGTTTTGTCCTTTTAAAAAAAAAAAAAAAAAAAAACCCCAGATTTATTTAGATATAATCGGTTTATGATCTTTGCAGAAATTCACTTCACTCGGTGCCTTTAAATGGATGCGTCAGTCCAAGTTGTTGGACTGTTACACCACTAAGTTGAACAAATCAGGAGAAAGCCACTATTAAATAATGCCTGTTATGTGTGAAGTGGGGCAGTTGCACAATCTCTCCATAAAGCAGGGGTTTACACAGTGTTGTGAGTTTTGGTCTGCGTTTTACTGATTTTTACAAAAATCGTATAAGAATTCTTTGTTCGTGAGTTGAGAGATGCTGTTCTCACTATTCTGACCAAAAACGGCTGACGACAAAGTTCTGCCAATATGAAATGGGGGAGAGAGAAAAAATTTAAATCTGTGTGTGAATGCTGATACGACGCCACAGGACGATGAGAAACTTGAGCAATCGGTTATTTAAAATACTGATTTACTCACGTTAATATAACGTTAGAGTTTACGTGCCCTTCGTACAGTGAGTTGCAAAGTTGTGAAGAATGCTAAAGGACAGAAAAATATCATTATTACTACTACCATAACTACCACTCCTTCTACTCCTCCTCCTACTACTACTATATATGTCATGACACTGACATCCGAGAGATCGGAGAAGCTGACTCGGCTAATCTAATAACAATCGTACCATTGATTATCGTTACAAAGTCGGATCAGGTCTTTTAGAATAAAGACAAGTTGAAAGATCCCAAGATAACAAAACGTTAAGGAAATAGTTTGAACATATCAGACGTACATAATTCTAATCCCTTACCTTAAATGTGGTTACACGTTCAGTGCCTTGGAGGCTTAGTGGTTAGCACGTTTGTCTAGCACCTCTGGGGTTGGGGGTTCCATTCCCCACTCTGCCCTTCGTGCTCCCCATGCTTCAGGAGTTTCCTCCAGGTACTCCAGTTTCTTCCCCCAGTCCAAAAACATGCCTTGTAGGTCAGATGGTGTTTCCAAAATTGTCTGTAGCGTTTGAATGTGTGTGATTGTGCCTTGTGTTGGGTTGGCACCTCATCCAGGGTGCCCCCTGGGATCTCATGCCCCGAGTCCCCTGGGATAGGCTTCAGGTGCCCCACGACCCTGTGTAGGATAAGTGTTACAGAAGATGGATGGATGGATGTTCAATACCTGTCTGGTGTTTGCTTCTTCATTTTTGCACCGAAGCAACAAAGCTAATGTAGCTAACAAATAATGTATTGAGGGGAAGTTCATACATTTCTGCCCTAAACCAAACCCAATCTTCTCTGATTTCCATTTTGGGCGATCTGAATCCCTTTTTCCATAGTGAAATATTCCATCGCAGCTTGTTTGTTCAAACTGTTGGTTTTGGGGAGCATTTTGTCTGAAAAGACTCAATTTAAATACTTTCATAATCCTCTCCTCAGATGAGCAGATGATCCATGAGGATTACCTTCGAGGTTTTTTTTTTTTTTTTATCCAAAGAAAGGAATCCTCCTCCAAACCCTCCCCCCACTAAGTTTGTGAGACATATTATTACTCGGCCACCTAATCCAGCGACGTTTACTCTGCAAAATATTTCCACACCTGCCAGGATCTCTGACATTTAACATCGGGGTATACTGGTACAAGGTAATGCTCAAAAAGACGTCAAAAGAGCAGTCTCTCTTTTTTTTTTTTTTTCTTTCTCTCCGTGATAAAACGGGAGACGCTTTAGTAAACATTTGGACGCTTCGAGCATAAGAACAGAGAAAATGTCAGCCATGTGTACCTTGGACAACCGATTTGTAAAAGGATTGAATCACAGTTTTTACATTTTACTCAGCATTACTCTGGGATCAGCTCAGAACCCACCATCTGGTTGAATTTTCTCAATTGGTGCTGCCAGCAAGCAGTTCCCGACTGCACAGCAGGTTATATTGTACCCCCGTGTACTCTACTTAAACCTGATATTCTGGATATGCTCTCATTCATGCCTTTTTGTCTGTTAGTTCTGGATGATTAAAGCATTTGTCAGTTTATTTCTTTTCTTTTTCGCCCCAAATGGAAAATTCTGAAAATGAAAGATCACACAAGCCTGACCTCAACTGTCCTCACGTGCCTTTTGAATAGGCCTGAAATTTCCCATGAGTCCCAATGCTATGCAAAAATGCTGCCTTCCCAGCCAGACTCCTCCCAGATGAAACACAGAATAATGACTAGAGATCCAGGCCAATCCCTTTTTTTAGATATGATGCCAATATCAGATCTCCGCAGATCATCACAAGCATGATGGTTAAGTGTCCGATCTGTGTTGTCTGTCAACATCATGTATGCGAGCAGCATTATAAAAAAAATTTGGGTGGAGATAATAGGACGTACTGTACGTGTGTGTGTGTTGGCAATTAGCATTCTATCCAATTATCTCCACCCAAAGGTCGTTAAAATTAAGTCATACCTTTTACACCCTGTCTGTGTTTTTCATAAAGCATGCGACAAGATGAACCCCATTTTCCATTGTTACTATAATAACACATGGACGTGTTTTAATCCTCTTCTAACCCAGCAACTTGGCGACTGCAATTTATTTATTAAAGAATGACGCAGCATTTAAATTATTTTCGTCCTTCTATAGTTGCGTTTAATGCTGTGGAGCACTTGCAAAGTGGGTTGGTTCATGTTAGACAGGTCAGTGTTGTTTGTGTAGCACTTTTATCAGTGCACGTTGTCGCAAGATTCCAGATATACGTTTTAAACAGATAAATTTATCCCCAATGAGCGAGGCAGAGGCGGCGGTGGCGAGGGGAAAACTCCGAGACGAAATGAGGAAGAAACCTTTGAGAGGAACCAGACTCGGAAGGGAACCCGTCCTCATCTGGGTGACACCGGATAGTGCGATTTATTTATAAATAAATAAATCCCTTCTGTAACTGTGTGCTCCATGGTCAAAAGGTACGGTTGTGTAACCAGGAAATTGATTAGTTTTTAACGTGAAGTCGGTTTCGTTTAAGCCATCACCCGTTAACATGTCGAGTGTTTAACGTACCTTAGTTGAAGATTTCTCTATTATTTTAAACATGGATGTTTGCCTCTGTCTGCTGTCTTCAGACAGGAAAAAACAAAAACGTTCTTTGAGAAAATGACGACGAAGCAGAAGGGGGAAGTGAACAAGACCACAAAATAAAACAACAGCATAAGCATATTGATAAACTCAGAAAGGCGAGGTTATAGTTTAAATGCCGACACTTGCGTTACAGGAGTTTTAATCAGTTGTTTCCTCATCAGGTTCTTTTTTTTCCTTTCTCTCGAAGGTAAAAAGACAAATATATATATATATAATATAAACATAAAAAACGCAGGTCGTCATGTTCCTGAGAAACCGGAAAGCATAAACCGACACTGGAGGCACCATGTAAATGGCTCTTTACCGGAAAGTACTCTCGTTGGACCGAGGGTACTGATGTAAATCTGCCATTATGTGTTACAGCCACAGCTACTGCGAGTCCTGCTGTTATAGAATCAAGATCTGGTCAATCAATAATTCAACAGCACTGCGACGTGTAAAGAATAACACACGATGGACCCTGCTGTTATACGTAAATAATGCACGCCGGGCCGGTGGCGTGATGCAGCACGACGCGCAAGTGGAGTGCCGCTCACGATACCGTAAACATATCTTATGATACTGTACCAGCTGAAGAATCACGATATATACCACGCAATATTGTTAATCCGTAATTCAAATCCATATGTACAGAAATATGAGATTTTATGTATGTGTGTATATATATATATATATATATTAGAATGAATGATAAATGAAGAGACAAACCTGGCTATTGGGGGGAAAATGGACCTCATGACCAATCATACGATTTACAAGCAACTAATTCAATGTGCCACGTATTTCATCTGTTGTTCCCTAGAGCAGTGAAAGCATGCGAATGGGAATTGTCCTCCGAGCACGAGGAATGAACACATCATTAAGAATAAATAACTGAATTTGCGAACGAACTCCAAAAGAATAATAAAATTTGGAACATTAGCTCGCTTACGATCAAACACGGCTAATTTTAGTATTTACACACAGCGGTTAGCGTAACATTAGCTCGCTTACGATCAAACACGAACTCTAAAGATTAAGGTAAAAAATTTAGATTACATGATTACAACCTTTTGTGTTCTCCTCAAGAGCAGCGAGACGTGTCGCTTTAGCGACAGTATTAACTGCCGCACATACCGCGTTCCTTACGGTACTGACGGTACTACCGATTATAGAATACAGTGGCATCGGCGATGTTTTGAAGCTTTAGTATCGCGATACTGTTGTAGTGCCGGTATCCCGTGCGATCTCTAGCTGCTACACCGCTGAAGTGTGTTATTTTTATACAACAGGATGGTCTGGAGTGTGTTATGCACAACATGTCATGCATTCTAACAGTTTATAGTTAGATTTAATGTTCTGGGACGACTGAGAGACACAAGTTCGTTCCTCAGATTTGTTATAGCTGTGATAGTCATTACCTCACCAACCCCTCTCTCTCTCTCTCTCTCTCTCAAAAAAAAATAATCACAGCCTATCATTTTACCAAGAATCTGGAAAGTGTAAACTCCTCCATCCCGAAGACTTTCCAGCTCAGGAAAGTGCTTACAACCGAAACATCTTCCATAAACACCGAATAAATAAACGTCTCCTAACAATAACTTCCCCGCATCAACTATTATATACGTTTTACTTTAAGCGACGATTTTTAAAAATGTTAACCCTGTTTATTGTTAGTCTTGGATTATGTGGCGCAAGTCCCTGTGTATGCGCGGTTACTATAGAAACAATAACTTATTAGAACGAGCGCGTTAATATTAACCCGTCGTCCACGTTACAGCCGGAACCCAAAAAAAAAAACAAAAAAACCCCCACACACCTTCTGACCAATCGGATTCACGAGTTCGTCCGAGGGCACGTGAGTTGTGAGCACGCATACAATACGATCCCTTGTACGGCCCGAGTGAAAGGTCCAGCGTTGGAACGCAGGTTTGCCTGCTTATGTTTAAACCTCAATAAAAAGCTGATTCTGGCAGTTTGGGCTTCGCTCTACAAAGCCTGCATTGTTGTATGTTTTTTTTATTTTTTTTCATACTGAAGGTATTTTTTTTATTTATTTGTGTGTGTGTGTGTGTGTGCGCTGAGAGAGTTCAGTTGCCATCCATCTGCCAGGTACACGTGTCTTCGCTGTCATAAATCCCACCCGGGCCCGGTAGAGCCGAGCGCGTGTTCTTCAAAACCTGTAGCCATGAATGCTTGAAAGTTCTGAGCGACGTATTCGTGCTGCGCTTAAACCTGAGAGTGGAAAAACTATTAATCGGTTCGAGCGCTCATAAATCCATAGAAGAGGTGTTTTAGGAGAGGTTGAGAGATGTTCTAGCGAGTTGGCCTGGATGACCGACCCTCAGGCAGACAGGTGCTGGTTTGACCTGAAAATGAAGGTAACTTCGCCAAATGAATGAAAATAAAAGGTGCGCTAGGAGAACACTGTACTCTTGCTTTAGTTAAGAATAATATGCAGTTTATCCCGAGGCAAACATATATTCTCTGTAGCTGCTTAGCATCGCTCATCTAAGTATCCTTTATTCACTTAGATTACATTTATGGCATTTGGCGGACACACTTATCCAGAGCAACTTACATTTATCTCATTTATACAGCTGAGTAATTGAGGGTTAAGGGCCTTGCTCAAAAGCCCAACAGTGGTAGCTTGGCAGTGCTGGGGCTTGAACTCCTGACCTTCTGATCAGTAACCCAGAGCCTTTAACCCCTGACCCACCATTCTTATATAAAATAAATTAAAAATACCCCAAATCGGATGAAAAACACGTACAAACCATATATTGTCGTCATCATACATTTATTGCCTTCATGTTTCATCTGTAGAAGTTGTTTCTACAAATCTATTGGTTATGTACGGAGACCGAACGCGGAAGTTTATACAGGAAGATGGACGCGATATGATTGACAGATCTGTAGCGAATCATCTGTCTGCGAGTCATCGTCGTCTATCTCGGTGTCTAGACCGAGCGAGAGCGTTAGGCGACACTTCGTCCTCATCAGATCGCACAATTTAGTGGAAAGTTTATAGACATTATGATTCTGTCTGAAGAAATGTGAAGTAAACACGTGGGAATCGGTCAGTATTTCGTGGGGAAAAAAAAAAAAATGTAGACACGTTTTTTGGATTAAAAGCCCTAAACGGTCCCTCCAGGATTTCATGATCGTGCAGGTATGAACGCAAAATCAATTAAACGCTACAATAGTCATAGGAGCTTAAAATTATTCAAAATCGTGCGGATTTTCCCACAAATTCAGGCCAAGACGCGTCATGTGACGTCATCACAACATGCATTCATCTAAATCGTTCTTCTATTCACGTGTGTCGGACACGAGTACAGCTAAAGGGTCTCAATATATTGCTACCCATCCATCCATCCATCCATCTTCTACCGCTTATCCTTTTCAGAGTCACGGGGAAACGTGGAGCCTATCCCAGGAAGCATCGGGCAGAAGGCGGGGTCCACCCTGGACAGGGTGCCAATAATATTGGCACCCTAATATAGTAGATACCAGCAAAGAAAGAAGGCTCTGAAAAATTTAACCTTTTGTTTAAAAAAAAAAAAGTTCACAAAAATCCTCTGCTTTCATGGATATCAAACAATTGCAAACGCAACACAGATTTATTAAAAACTATCCTTGTTAAATATAGATGTGTAACAATTATTGGCACCTCTTTAGTCACTACTATGTGCTAGGTCCCTTTGCCAAGATAACAGCTCTGAGTCTTCTCCTATAATGCCTGATTAGGTTGGAGAATACATGACAAAGGATCTCAGAGAATTTTTCACCGCCGTTGCTTGTATTTACCAAGGGTGCCAATATTAGTGCATTAGTGGAAGGCATTGTAAATAATACTGTCATGATAATATCATGCAGTGAATGTAAACAACAATTAACGACAGTTAAATGGGTCTCTGAGTTGACAAAACCAAACAGTATTTAAAATGGGTAAGGTAAGGTTTCATGACGCCCTTTATCAACTTTCTCGGCCAATGCCACTGCGTGCAAATATGAACCACAAAGCAATACATAGACATAGTTTTGCGGTACAGTAAGAGCACCGATTCGGCGTGTCGGACTTTTAACATGCGGCGCAAAAAGCCGTGGAGATGAACTATACCATCTGCTGAAAATCGATATCTTTCATACAGATGGTCGTAGGGAAAAGCCAGCGGGTTGTGTCTGTCCCAAACGGTTCTTTCCCTTCCAAGTGCCCTTGTTTTTGCTTGCACTCCGACTTGTGGTCTGAGGCCCTGTTTACACTAGTGCGCTTTCATTTTAAAACGCGTAACTGTTGCTACGCTTACACCTGTCATCTACTCTACTCCGTAGACTTTTGGAAACGCCAAAGACCCGGTTTTAGTTTGAAAACTCCACCCTCGTGTTTCAGTGTAAACCGACCAAAACGAAGACTTTTGAAAACGAAGGCGTGGCCTCATCCACATTCGCTCCCTGATCGGGTCTTCTGCGTCATCGCGTATCCTTCCCTTATTCGTCAAGCCCCAACCATATGACCGTTACGCTACCTCGATCGTATACACAGCAACACGCAGACTGAACTGCTGGCTTTGCTGGCTTTGTCGTCGTTCTTAGCAGCCACTGTGCAGTTAAATTCCGTATTTTATAATACTGCAGCTGCCTACATGCACAAGAGGCGAGCTATGATTAGAATGATCTGATTAGACGGAACGTGCGCTACTTGCACAGTCTAGCTCTGAAAAACAGACGGGCGAGTGCTTCAGACTTAGCACAGGGGTTATCAGTAGAAATCAGGGTTTCTGTGACCGCTCAGAAAGTGTGAAGAATATTTGCATAACGTCAACCTCTATGGGCGGCGTCCAAGAAAAAAAACCCTTCCTTGCTCTTCGGCACAAAACTGCAAGATTTAAAATTTCTAAAGAACCTGAGAACAAGCTTGGTTAATATTGGGAGCACATTCTTTGGTCAGATGAGACCAAGATAAATCTGTTCAGCTCAGATGGTGTCCTACGTGTTTGGCGTGAACCTGGCCAGATCTTCCACAGTGAATGCATAGTCCTGACAGTGAAGCATGGTGGTGGGAGTGTGACGATACGGGGCTGGCGGGGATGACTTTTATAGACGGGCACCATGAATGCCTGCGGATGTACCAAAATACTGGCTGACAGGATGATCCCCAGTCTCCAGAAGCTTGGCAGAAGAGGAATATTCCAGCATGATCGCGATCCAGAGCACACTGCCAAAATCACACACAAGGTTCTAAAGAATGTGAAAGATATGACTAAGTATGTCACCTGACAAATCCATTAGAACAGCTTTGGGGTGTTTTTAAAGAGAAAAGTAGAGCAACACGACCCCTCCAGGAAAGAGCTGCTGGAGGAAAAAATTGTCTCTGAAGAATGGCAGAACATCTCTCCGTAAATTTGTGGAACACTATCGTTCAACCCGAGGAGAATGGAAACGTACGGAGTATTGAAAAAATGGAAAGATTTGAATCTCGGTAATGAAAGATGTTCTGAATTTTGTCATGACTTCATGACACTACTTCCATCGGTAGGACCGGTGGACTGAATCTGGACTCTAGAGCTTGTGTGCGTGTGTATATGTTTTGGATCATGAGCAGATCCTTTCTTTCTCCAGACTTTTCATCACTTTGGTGGACGTTAATCTTGGTTCCATAACTGTTGTGGCTCGTCAACTGTAATTCCGATCTGCCTCTCCGATTCTTACTGCTGATGATGAGCGGTTTGCATCTTGTGGTATGGCCTCTATATATTTCCGCTCTCGAAATCTTCTTCGAACGGTGGATCGTGATCTCAACCTTCACCCCTGGTCTGTGAAGGTTGTTGATTTGATTTCACTGACTTTCCTTCTTGGCGTTTTCTTCACCGCTCTCACCTCGTTTATCCTCAACTGCTGCTGTTTTTCTTGGCCAGCCCGTCCCACGTTTCTTGTCTTTCTTGGTTCGTCTTTTTCAGGACATTTCGAATGGTTGTATTGGCTATGCCCAGTGTGTCTTGTGCATCTCAACGGAGGAAACCCGGCATTCGATGACGTCCATGCGTTCCAGATTTCAGGCAAAGGATTCACTGCAAAGGATTTGCATCCAAGTATTAAAAATAATCCTTAGATTTATAATTGTTGGATCGTCCAATTACTTTTGAGCCTGTGAAAATGGTGGGGTTATGTATAAAAAAAAATATATATATATTTTTTTAATGGTTAAATGATTACTACTGCAATGTTAATTTAAAGCTGAGACATAAAAATGGAAAACGGACGCATTTTTAACGGGTATTTTGGGAAAGTCCGTGGTGAGGTCATTACACTGTATAAAAAGATCAGAAAGGTGGTCATGTTTTCAGCGTTGTTTATTTTAGTGCTTTTTCTTCCCCCACACTCTCGCACCTCCCCGGTCCTCTCAGTCCACCCTGATATTATGCCGTATTTACTTCCTATGTCCCTGAGAAGTTCGGGCTGGAAAGTCATGTTTAGGCTTTTGGCTTCGCCGATGATTGTTTTTCCAACGCCCGTTAATGATCTAGATTTCTTTATCGCCTCCAATCACTCTTAAAAACCCTGACTCACAATACATCATATTACATCATCAGTCCGGATTTCTCCAATTTCCAGAGAGGCGCTGATGTTTACTTTGCATAATTTTGTTTTGGTTTTTTTTTCTCTCTTCTTTTCTTTTTTGTTCATTCAGTCCTACAAACCAACCTGCCGCATTTACATTCATTCATTCCTGGCATTTGGCCCTTATCCAGAGCGACTTACGTTTCTCATTTATACAGCTGAGTAATTGAGGGTTAAGGGCCTTGCTCAAGGGCCCAACAGTGGTAGCTTGGCAGTGCTGGGGCTTGAACTCCTGACCTTTTGATGAGTAACCCAGAGCCTTTAACCCCTGAGCAATCATATCATACATACACACCATAGTTTTTATCTCTAAAGTCACATCATGTCTTAGTTTGGATTTTCTCAACTTCCAAATGTAGTGCGTCTGATTTTGAAAGATTTTTTTCCCCCTAATAGCGGCATTTTTATTTATATTTTTTCATTCAAACCTGTTTTGTTTAACAAATTCCCAAAAAGTCAGCAATCTGGTTTTTTGTTTGTTTGTTTGTTTGTTTTGTTTTTTTTGGGGTTTTTTTTTTGTTGCTTTTTTCCCAAGAGTGAACTGTTTTTTTTTTTCATATTTGATGTTTACACGACGGCGCTGTAGAATTCTTGATTCTGATTGCTCAGAAGGTGTTGGTTTAATTTCCCGATCACAGATTTTAAATGAACGTTTACCGTTTCTACGTCGGAGGGGGGCGGAGCTGTTGTGCGATCGACCGTGCTAACGGATTCAACGAGAATTCAGAGCTATCTTTTTACAGAGTACCAAATTCAGTCCTTTTTCTTTTTTGTTTTTTGTTTTTTTTCTTTTTCTTTTTTATACCAAGTTGAGCAGTGTACGTGTAAGTTCGTTTGGCATGTGGTATTCAGTGTCGGGAAAACCAATGTCCATGGACCACAGGTTTTTGGGCATGTTGTAAGGATTACTATCGAGTCCAACTGCTTTTAATTTAAGCTCATCATCATCATCATCGGTTATACTAACGTTTTCGCAGCTTCCCGTATTAAAACCAGTCTTTTTGCTGGATGTTTTGCCGCTCGGTCCGACCGAGGGGGGCGTGTTCCGGCAGGAAGACGGCGTCGCCTAATCCTCGACTGCTCGGATGTATAAATGAGATGAATGTGAGTCGCTCTGTATGAGGGCGTCTGCCAAACCTCATAAATGTAAATATTATTTAGTAAGAACAGGTTTCTGAGGGTGTGAACATGCTTTGTGGATGCTCTACAACATTAAATGCTATAAAACTATAAGAGAAAAGACGTGTCATTCTTCATAAATTAATATTGCTGTGGTCTTTAGAATAATATTTCCCACCTTAGTCAAGATTAAAAAGTTTTTTGGGAGGAGTTTACCCACCTAGTGTTTTCTTTTCTTTCTTTCTTTCTTTCTTTTTTTTTTTTTTTCTTCCCCCCAATTCAAGTATTTTTATTCGAACTTTTAACATTTGCATAATGGAGCTGGATGGAAAACCCCATGAAGTCACATGTAAATATAATATGTCCCAGTTCCAGTCCCAGATTTATTTTTGTTTGTTTGTTGCCAATTATTTTAAGATGTCTTCCGTTTAGATTTTGTTTTTCGTTTCTTTGGTCCACCCCCACAACCCTAACGCTAACGCTCACTCTCGCAATCCAAGTTGTTAGATTTCTTTAAAAACGCTTGCATTGTACCATCGTCCTGTCACGCCCCCATGATATTGCGTTTCCGGTGCCTTGTAAGTGGTAATTTTGCGAGTTGTAACGACTTTAATGAATAAAGACGCCTTTACGGAAGCGTGTCGGAAGTCTTTTTTGTTTGTTTGTTTGTTTTTGCTGCGTCGGAGCACGCGAATATGGAAATAGTTTCCGGACGTATTGTCGAACCTAACTGCAAATTGTATTCGCGGTTGCGTTATCTGTTTGTGAACGTGTAAATTGTGCCATCGTTCAAATGAAAAATACAAATCGTGTACCACTGCTTTCGTTTACACAAACGCGCGTCGTTTGCCGAATTTCAAACGATTTTGCTGCGGCTTTTTAAAAAAAAAAAAAAAATTTTATTTTAAAAAATCTGTGACGCTATTTTACATTTTTGGCCGCAACAATCACACAAAAAACCTCTGCGAAATCCTGTAGGGACTGACTTGAATTAATTCTTGTATAGTGAATTCTCTGATAAACAACACGTGGTTTCGGTTTGTTTGGTGAAGCTCGTGTATTTCGACTTAATCGAGATACAACACAATTTATTTTTGTAGATCTTCGTGCTACAGACACCACGCTTTCTAACAGACTTTAACCCTCGGTCGTCCTTATGGACAATTTTGTCTTTTCATTTAAAAACTGTTTTTTTTTTTTTTTTTTCTTTCTTTAATCGTTTTGTCTGTGTTAATGCAAACAGCATATTTTTTTGCCAAAGGTGTGTATTTTTGTTGGAATTTTTAATATTTGACCCTCATTTGCTTTCACAAATCTATTTTAAACTAGGTACACAAAATACTTACGCTCGGAACCTTAAGGACAAAAATGTCCCCGTTGAAACCCATTCAGTATTTAATCCCCGTGACGTTAACAGGCTTTTATTTTTATTGACAAGGTTTCAAAACATTGAATTTTTAAAAACATGTCTGAAATGTGTAGTATTATCTCAGGTTTAGCCTCCGGGGGAAATCCATGCTTTTCCTTTTTTTTTTTTTTTTTTTTTTTTTTTTTTTTTTTTTTTTTTTTTTTTTTTTTTTTTTTTTCCTGATTCTGCTGTTTTATAGAGAACTGCAGAACAACTGAATAAATCATGCAGATATAGTTGTGTGTGTGTGTGTGTGTGTGTGTGTGTGTGTGTGGATATCAGAGTTGTGATTTGTATGCATGTACTTAACATCGTGTGTGCATGAGAACAGTTTGAAAGCAAGAAATGATATTGTAGTGGAAATCACAAACCCCCACCCCATGTACACGAGTCAGAGAAGGTTCCTGAGCTTTGAAGATTTTTGCATTATGTAAAGAAACCGGCGTTTAAAGGGTTAAAATTCCGCAAATGAATGAATGTTTGGTAATTATGATCAAAACTGATGCTGTTTAAAAATAATAATAATAATAATAATAATAATAATAATAAATCGATGGCAGTAAAAGTGGAAAAGCAATATAAATGTATAATATTTCTATGACCGTTTTTTGGACATGGACATTTTTGTCCTTTATGGACCGGAGTAGTAGGTTGGTTTGTTTGTTTGTTTTGTTTGTTTTTAAATCTGATTTTTTTAAAAATTAATTAATCAAAATAATGTTAATCATTGACCTATCAAAGAAAAAAATTCTGCTTAGTGTTTAGTATATGGAAAATATATATATATATATATTAATTATTTATTTATTTATTTATTTGTAAATTTTTATTTTTATTTTTTTAATTAAAAAAAAAAAATTGTGGCATTATGTAAACAAACCAGTATTTAAAGGGTTACGGTTCTGAAGCTGAATGAATGTTTGGTGATTATGATTAGAACTGATGCTGGTTTAAAAAAGAAAAAGTTAGTGAAAGTGGAAAAACATTAAATAAGTTAAATATTTTTCTGACAGCTTTTGGACATTCTCGTCCTATGAACCTGTGTGTAACCTTTTTTTTAAATTGACGCACAAGGGTTAAATTGTCCGACTCGACCGCTGTTGAGAAACTGAATCCGTGAGAGATTCCCAAATACTGTCCACCAAGCATCTGGATCCTACTCGTAACCGTGGCGTTTTGCGAAATTGCGTACGTTCTGATGAAACGCTTGCGTCACTGGATTCACGTCGGTGGTGGAAAAACCTGTCAGTTTGTGCCGAGTTGACCTTTGACCCCCGAGTTCACGGCGTCGTCCGATAGCCGAACCGCTCCGGCAGATTGGGTGTTTCTTCGAAGGAGAACTTCTCATCTTTCATCGTAACTCGTCTAATCTGAGGCACAGCGGCGTTCTGGTGTGTCCTTAAGGATCCTTGTCGTTCTTTGCTTTTTCTCTAGGCGTGTGTCGTGGTTATATATTGTAGGGGTTTGAATGCGGTTACGTGACCCTCGCAGGAGCTGAACACATTCCACACCCTCTGTGTGTTTGTGCGCAGGTTTAGGGTGACGTACGCAGCTCGGCCTAAAGGCTGACACGTCCATAAACACCGAGTTCACAACGGCTGCGTTTTCGTGTTGTCGAGCCGCCGAATTTCCCACAACGCCACGTTTCACAACACGTGTTTTATTCCCCTTGTACTACAACGGTAACTATTTTTAATTTGTTAAGGAACAACACGTGGTGTATAGTTGTTTTAACGTTGTGGCTAATCCGTGAGAGGAGTTAGTTCCTACTCTTTTTCGTAAGACAGAATGCAACTCCTCATTTGTTAGTAAGAATTAGTTCAGGTTTCTGCTTCCTGTATGTTTATTTTAATTGCTGTCGAGAGGCGACCCGGGTGTGTGTGTGTGTGTGTGTGTGTGTGTGAGTGAGTCAACAAACCGCTGTACTTTTTGGTTGTTGCCGTTCAGAGATTAGTCAGCTTGCGCTGTTGTCTCGAACCAGTTCTGCCCTGCCTTTTTTTTATTTGTTTTGTTTTTTTGGTTTCCACTTTACATGTTACAAAATGTGTGTGCCAAAGTGCACCCCTTGCAGTTCAGAATAATTTTTTTTTTTTTTCTCTCTCTCGCCACATCAGAAACGAATGAGGAAGTGGAGAATTCGGCACAGAAGAGTGCCGCGCGTTCAGAAACGTGCAAGCGTTTGTCGCGAGATGTTTAAAACCCACCTGTTGGCTTCCCCTGACAACCTGGAACCCTACATCACACGTCAGACCAGTTACTAGTGTGTAGCGGGAACGGAAATACAGAAACTTTGTGGGTGTCGTTGACGATTTATTTATTCCAGGGCTCGTCTAGATGCCGGCCGAGCGAAGTATTTCAGCAGGTTAAACCCAAACCCAGTGCTCGTTAAGGAAATAATGGCGCGTGACTGATTTAAACGTATGAAAAGCTAGCCACTAGGCTTGTGAGAGAGCGTGCGTAATATCGTCCGGTCATGCCCCCTAACGGTCACCTCATGGGGGCGGGGGATTGGGGGATAAAGGGGTTATGGCCAGATAAAACCGATACATGTTGTGTACACGCTGCAGTATTACAGCAGAAATATACAGAACGTAGCAGGTGCTATCGCCTAGCGGTCGCGTTTTTTTTTTTTGTTTTGTTTAGTTTTTTTTGTTGTTGTTTTTTCCACTTACCCATTAACATGGTCAGGAATGCTTGCAAATCTGAAATGAGGACTGGAAGTAAATGTAACAAGTTTTTAGCTGTAACTAAGCATTAAGTAGTTTCTTCTAAACTACTACGAGTGACTAAAAAGGATAAGATAAAACTTTATTGACCACACACTGGGGAAATTCCCTCGTTACAGCAGCTCAATTACACAAAAAACAGATAGGAAAGAATACACATTAAATAAGAATAGAATATCAAAAATGTCAAAAAAAAATTTTTATATATAGGAATAGAAAAATAAGAATAATAGTAAAAAAATAATCATAATGGTAATATGTACACTACGAACACCTCAGTGTATGTGCAGATGAATAAGAATATGAATATATACAGATGAGTAACACCTCGTTTATATACAGATAAGAGACGAAGGGAATATTGCACAGTTCACAGTAGAGGATGAGCGACAGAGAGTAATAAATGAATAAATATACATAGTGCAGAATATTGTGAACGTGTTGGCTGATGGTGCAAAAACAGCCAGCAGTGCCACATTGTTGTTTTTGCATAACACTGACAACATTCAGTACACGTTATTAATTTTCTGACCTCAAGGACCATTGGGCTCTCTAATATATAAAAACAGAATACTGAAAATAACAAAAAATTAGTTATGTAGTTATGTATGTAATACAGTTGCACTGTTGAACACCGGAGGTCCCAACCTGCACAAGCCATAGAGGTCACGCTGGTCACATGATCACGTTCTTTCATAGTGAGTCTGCGAGATCTCCACTTGGGGAAACGACCAACACGCATTATACGGTTCCATGACCACGTTGTACCGGTTAGAAAGAGCCCTTCAGCAGCTTTCGAACGCCGGAGGCCGTGGAAACCGGGCATTTTAGCCGGCTTTGGAGCTCTATTTCTTATTCAGATCTCGGTATGTTTCAGTTGATTTTTTTTTATTATTATTATTATTCAGTCAAAAATGTTCTGGGAGAATTTATACACATTTATTTTTAAGGTATGGTGAACCTACTGTAAGCAGTAAATCTCTGTGCGTAGCTAATTTTGATTTATGTAGTTTTATACAGACAGAAATGCACGTTGTTTTGCATTGTTTGATTTAGATATAATGAAAAAAAAAAAGTCTTCTCAGTCAGATTTTGTTCAAAATAATCTGAGAATTAAATCGTGGTGTGAATGTATCAAACTTAAGCTTGATGTTTACAAGTGGACTGGTTTATGCATTAGCATATTCAGACCAAACGTCGTATATGTCATGGGCATCATAACATGAGGTTACCTCAAGTATATCTTTTCATGTGACAACACTAAAGAAATGACACTTTGCTACAATGTAAAGTAGTGAGTGTACAGCTTGTGTAACAGTGTAAATT
>JANDJT010000060.1:3602141-3613432 GCA_024331685.1 Stegophilus panzeri
AAACAGTCTAAAGAGTTGAAACTCAGAAATGCTGAAAGCAAAGCTCTTTAAAACAAACATATAATTAATTAATTAATTAAGTGATATTTAATCATCTTGTAAGCTGATACAAAGATACGCCAAAAACTTACTAGTATTATGAATTTATTATTATGATTTTTTTTTTTCTATCCCTAGTTTTGATTTGAATATTAAATTTGAAGAGTTAGTTTATACAGCATGTAGTTGAAATTGAGATTATCTATCTATCTAGCTATCTATCTATCTAGCTAGCTATCTATCTATTTCAGGGTTGTCCTGTTTGACAGCAGATTCGTTACTAGATAAGTGGTAGAAAAACAGAAAAAACATTTTCATTATCAGTCAAATGTACATAGAAAGATGCATCAAGCTGTTTCAGATTTCACTGATTTTTTTATTTACTAGAGAGAGAGAGAGAGAGAGAGAGAGACAGACAGACAGATACTTGTCCCTCCTCTTTTTCTTAGCAGCCTATTGAATTCCTGCACAAGTCTCATATCAAACATTTTTTTCCTGATTAACTGCACAATCCAATCCCTTCAGATGAAGGCAGGAAAAGAAGGACGGGGAATGTGGGCCCTTTTCCCACCAGACAATACCATTATTTCAGCTCCCTTGGCCAGGAATGCCAGATTTCACAGCCCACTACCCTCCTCCAGCTGTCAGTCAAAGCACAATGAGGGGGGGTCAGGCACCACCCTCTTTAATTCGGCCCACCCTGAAGCTCCGTAAGCTCCTGCTCGAGTGGACCAGACTGCACCCTCCACCCTGCTCCCTTTAATCACCCAGACACACTGCACAACATAATATACAACTGTGCTACGGATTCATCAGGGCTCATCCGCTTGGGAAAGGGGGGTGTAATGATATTAGTAACAATTATTATTTTATTTATTATTATTATTATTATTATTATTATTATTATTATTATTATTATTAAAATATTCAGACTGAATTCTATTTTAGTGCTTGGTGGTGGGCGATAAATTGTTTATTTTGTTCTCTTTGTCTAGAACATTGTACCAGAATAATACACATATTTGATGTTTTAAAAATATTTTTTTTATATAATTTGAAAAATTATCTGGGGTTAACACACACACACACACACACACACACACACACACAAAGAGATTAGATTCATGATAAGTTTTATGTACCAGTGTACCGATTTAAAACGTAATTATAAATAATTTGACATATTTTTAATCATTTCAGTATAACAAGTAAAATTAATGGAATAATTATTTTTGTTTTGTTTTTATTGCAGAATATACAGCTGGAAACCAGCCTTCAGTAATCTGTTTGTTTTCTGAATAATAGTACTGAATCATGTTTATAAAGCAAAGGTACATTTTTATTCTAATATAATTATGCTTAGTGTATAAACAACAACTTAACAAACTAATTTCGTTTACATTTAATTTATAAAAATTGAGCAAACGAACCTTTTCTAGACTTTATAATGACAATTGTAACAATGCATACAAATAGTGGAATGTGTTTCCTCTGGACCGGAAGTCAAGTCACACCGTCGATATGGCCGCTGTTCAGCGGAAAAAAAAAAGAAAGAAAAAAAAATTTGTGAATGAAACACTCGGCCTCGTATGTGTCGTCCAATTAAAGTGCGAAGTGGCGCTTGTCGGGTCACGTGATTCATTCCTGGCACGCCGAGGAGTTGAGAATCTAGCCAATGGGGTCGTCGGGTGGTGAAGACTAGCGCAAGAAATGACCAATGAGAGCGCGGCATGCAAATTAGGAATTCGCTCGGGCAGAGATCTGAATGTCAACTAGTCAAAGATGGAGTCTTAACGTTTTTTGGGAAAGGCCGCGAAGCGCGCGCGCAGGACCAGAGAGCGCGCGCGGCAGAGATTTTACTACGTTTATGGTTTTTAAACTTGTTTTCCGACTGGACCCGTGTATAGAGAATATATTTGCATGATAATATGGAAAGGCTTGTTTTATTTATATAACATATATGCGGTGGAGAAAAAAGGAACAAGCAGGCCTAGAAGACGCTCGAGGGGTTTTTACACCTTCTGGTCAACTTTTCTTCTTCTTCTTCTCTTGGTTCTTCTTCTTCTTCGCTTTCTCCCGTTGACAGGGAGGCCGTGTCCTAAATCACACCCTTATCAAAGAGCAGTGTTAGGTGTACATTGTGAACCTACTAGTTTAGTACTGGTTAGTACACGGTTTCGGAGGCGCTCACGGGTTTCTTTCGGTGGGGTTTCTGTTAGTAGGGAAGTGTACGGTTTCGGACGGAGTCGCGGTCGTGTCCCTCCCTAGTTAGGCAGCCTATCATTCATGACAGTGTTTTAGGAGGGTGTGGGAGGGAGGGAGGAAGGGAGAAATCACTTGGCCCTATTTGCGCGAGCACGGTACACGTTTTTTTGGAGCGGGAATGGCGGGACCATGCTGCTAAAACACACTCGGTACGAATCCCAAAAAAATATGCTCGAAAAACATGTCACTTAGACGTGGATGGAGTTTTTCTTTAAACAAAAACTAGATGCTTTTATTTGGTGCGTATTGCATGTTAAAAAAATAATGTACAAGGGGACGAAAAATCGTTGTATTTGTAGATGTGTTGTGATCAGGTAAGGCTTTATCTCTAAAATAATATGTTCAAAATGTTTCAGATCTGATATTTCTTTCTGTCTCGCTAAGAGAATTTGATTTGTCTTTAAAAAATTAATACTAAAATTAGCTTATGTATGCATGGACTCAATCTAAAATTAATACATTTTATTTGTCTAATTAAAAAAAAAACAACAACCTCTCCATCTAATTAATTACAGAGCATAACCAACCTCTGTTCATGAATTATTCCATTATAATAATATAATTATATAACTATAATTATAGATTATACTATGTATATATAATTAATGTGTGTGTGTATATATATGTATGTATAGTATAGTATAGTATAATCTCAATCCCTACTGCACTTGAATAAAATGCATTAATTTTAATATAAATATAATCTATAACCTGCAAAGTATAACCTTGCCTTTCTTGTGATGCAATCATTTCAAACAATCCTTTGCACTGTGACACATTTTAACATTTTTTTTTATTTTATTGATGATTTATTTTATTTTAAAGTAACTGAATTTTTGGGGGAGATTGAGGGAGAGAGAAATGAGGATGTGAAAGTGTTGCCCAACTCTCTCTAAAATTAACCACAGACGTTGTTAGTAGTTTTCAAGGCTCGTGTTGGTGGACATCAGAAGATCATCTTGAGATTATAATGAGAAAATGCCAACGATCATTCGAGATGGATAATTTTTGGAAAATTGATGAGGAGAAAAGCATGAAGATTTTAGTTTAAAGGTTGAGTTCTGTAGTAATGTTTCTAATAATAATAATAATAATAATAATGATGATGATGATTTTAATAATGTAGATGCTTATTCTGCATGTGTGGTTTGTTTATAAAGACGTGTGCACGCTTTTACACTTGAGTTTTATTTGCGTGTCATGTGTATTGAGTTGAAATATGTTCTAAAGTTACAGCACTCGTGTTTGTGCCTCTTGACTGCTCCTCCTCCTTCTCAGAGTTGCTCAGGAATGTAAACCGCTGTGAGTCCATTGGCTCGCGACAGCACGGAGTTACAGGATTGGCTGGAGAAACGGCGGGGGCCCCGAAGCACGAGCCCTGTCTTCGTCCGTTGCCCTTTTTCTGTTGTACTACTGTGAGCGTCCAGAAGAGCAGTGCAATATTAAAAGGGCATTGGCTGGAAGATCAGAGACCTCCAAGTCCTCCATATTGCCGTGACCTTTCACCTCAGTGTGCTTTGACACGCTCGAGCACGTGGAAGTACAGTGAGGGACCGGAGGAGGAGTGGGGGGGGGTAGATATGGGGTAGATATGAGGGGAGGAGGGGCACCTGTCAGGTCCCGAGCTCTTACACTCTCGTGCCTTGTGGTTGTGCTTATACCGTTGATTTCTTTCCTAAGTTTGCTAAATTAAGTTTCTATATGTGTTGAAGATTGAATACCTCTTTAACATTTGCGTATTGAAATACCGAAAGTTTAATCTTAACTCGTTTAGCTTGTAACTTCTCGTGGAAAAAAAAAAAAAAAAAAGTGTAGTCGACGCGTAAAGAAACTGCTTTGGTGCGTGTAAACTCTTTATTCGTTTATTTAGCATGGTTTGAATATTGAGTGCTTGAGCGGGTGAAAATGGTTTTTAAGAGAAAGTTCTTAAATTTTTCGATCTATAATCTGCAAAGCGGATTTGACACTAAAGTAAAAGCTTACAGTGTACCAAAACTTTTGAATAACATATCGTCATTTGAATATCGAACACTTGATTGGATGAAAACTCTGAAGTTTAATGAAGTTAATATTCATTTTATTTATTTTATAATCTAAAAATATAATATAAATATAAATATAAATATAAAAAGTCGACTTGACACAAAAGGGAAAACTTTTACACCAAATGGATTAGTGTAGCTTAGATTTTGATTCTTCAGTCAATATTATTATTATTATTATTATTATTAATATTGAGTGCTTGTTTGGGTGAAAATCACATTATTTAATTTATTTATAATCTACAAAGTGGATTTGACACAAAAGAAAACTACTTTTCTAGCTGTTTTATTAGTGTACCTAAACTTCATTGAATAATTTGTTGCTGTCTGAACATTGAACGCATGCAAAACATCTCCAGGTTTCTTGTAATTTAATCTTAATTTACTGTAAATTCTAGGCTAATCTATAAAGTGGATTTGACACTAAAGAAAAAGCTTTTGTACTCAGTTTGATTCAAAAACTTGGGTGCATTTATATAACCATTAAAATAACGTGTGGTTTTTTTCTCCGTTTTAATGTCGAGTGCTTGATGAACGTTTACTGGAGTTTTAAAGTTTTAACTTTAATTCGTTTGTAATCTGTAAATCAAAGTGGACGTGACTTAAAAGGAAAAGCTTTTATACCAAAATGATTATTGTACCAAAGAATTTAAACTGGTTATTTAACCTGTTTATTTGTTCTGTATTTGATTAGTAAATGCTTGCTTGGGTGAAAAACGCGAAACTCCTCGAAGTTTAATCTTAATTTCATTTATAATCTACAATCTATAAAATGGACCCAAAAGAAAAAGCTCCTGTAATGGATTGTAGCATGCCTCAGCTTCTGATTCGTTTATTTATTCATTTCTTTTCCAGAATTTGAATACCGAGTGATGTTTGGGTGAAAACTGCAAAAAATTTAATCTTAACTCACATAATCTATAATCTGTAAACTTTAAAGTGGACTGGACACTAAAAAAAACAACATTTATACCAAATTGATAACAATATTCCTAACATTTGGACACCCTGTATTAACTGTATAAGCTTTGTTTTATTGAATTAGCTTTTTATTTTTATTTTTTTATTAGAAACACACCACAGCGTGTTTTTTTTGTTTGTTTGTTTGTTTTTTCTTCTTTTGGAGACTGAAACGAGGATGTGAAAGTGTTGTGAAAGTTTACTGGAGTTTAAACTTAATCTTAATTTATCTGCAATCTTAATCTGTAATCTGGAAAGCGGACAAGACACTTCCGTACCAAGTTGATTGCGGCTCCGTTCGTTCGTTTATTCGTTTGTGTTTGTTTATATTTCGTGATTGGAATATCGAACGCTTTACTTGCGTGAAAAACACGAAGCTCCTCAAAGTTTACTGGAGTTTAATCTAAATTTAGATCGATGTTTATGCCGGGTAACCGCTACGTTTTTGGGGTTTTTTTCATCGTAATGCAGTGTTGAAAAGCTACGAGTACAAAGTTGTTTTAAAAAGCAGACTTTACTTACTAATATTTAAATGAAACTGAAAGAATAGGGTGGTTGTTGTTTTTTTTTTTTTTTTACCAGTGGAATAACAAGATCATTTACAGTCACTAGTTGTTGTGATGGTAGATGCTGGTGGTCTTAAAACAGCATGTATTAAGATTAAAATTTTATTCTTTATGCTGATTCTCTTGACTCGTGTGAGATTCCTGGTTTTCTTGGGTTTTGTTTGTGTGTGTGTACATACTTATGTGCTGAATCAAGTATCTGTTGGGGGGGACCTGTAGTCACAGAAGAAAATTGGGAACTGTGCCTGGGAAGATGGCCGTCCTCCATCCATGTGCACGTGCTGATGTGCTGAGGTCAGCTGCTCTGACGATGTTGCACTACTGTACCATCCATTCTAGCAGTGCAATAGTATTGTCATAGCATTTAACCTCCGGCCGCGTTCAGCTGACCACCTGCAGGACGTTTTGTATAGCAGAGCTGTGACACTTTTCCTGTAGTTTTGCTCTGTGAATTAATAAAAGTGTTAAAATGTTAATTCAAGTATCTGTTTTTTTTTCTTTTTTTTATATATATATATATATATAAAGGATTGGACAAGGCATGTGCTGATGATCAGTAATGCGATCTATCACAATGTTTTAATCGGTATTATCAGTAACACTTGGGAGGGGGGGCTTCTGTTTAGCGAGAGTTTTACAGTCTTGTAATATTGCTCACAGTTGTGAAGATTGGTTGGAAAAAAAAATATATTTTTAATTTTCTGAAACATTGGATGCTTATATAGTGATCTCATGGGTGATGTGGTGATGACGTGTGGTGTTTGTTGGTAAACCTCGAAAAGAGCAGAGGTAGAGGTGTGTGTGTGTGTGTGTGAGATCCTGTTGTGTCGTGGTGGTGGGAAGGGTGAGTGTTTTGAGAGGAATGTGGTTAGAGAAGTCCACTTGTGCGAAGTGATGGGGGAGGGGATGAGGACACAGCCCGGCCCGGGACTGCCAAATGCCTCTCTCTGCATCGCTGACTGCCTCCATGCGCTCCAGTCTGCTTAAACTATATACCCTAAAGTGTGTGTGTGTGTGTGTGTGAGAAAGTGCTACAGGCGGTATAACTATAAAAAAGTGTGCCAGGTCTGTACATGCCCCATCCCTCAACTGTGAGATGTTTTGGATTTGATGAAATGTACACGCCAGAAGAGTCTCGTATCATTTATTTTATTTAGAGGAGAAAGTTAGTGATTTTTGTCCTACGTGCAATATATTAAAACAATTCCATGAATCTTTGATGAATCAAATTTGAACACGAGTAAACATTAGTCTGACCAAAATGACATCGTGATGATGATCGTAACACAAATCATCTAAAACCTCGGACACAATTTCATGGTTTCTTCGTGAATATTGCAATCACTAGTAAACTATTAAGTACTAAATAAATGAAGCATTATTATTATTATTATTATTTATTAAATGATGTATTGTGCAGCCCTGTTATAGGATATTCTGTATTATTCATGGGCTAAGCCTACTTTCATGCATGTTTCATTTTATTGACGTGCATTTAAAGAAAAAAGAGGAGTGGTTTGGTTTGGAACGTCGTTCTGCAGCATGCTGTCAGATGCCTAGACAGCGTCCGTCCACTTTTTTTTTTTTTTTTTTTTTTTTTAATGATCTTTATCTTTATGAATGTAAAGGAGTTGTAGTAAAACACAAGAAGGTGTTGAAACAGACTCTAAAAAGACAAAAAGAACACGTGCGCACACACCCAAAAAAAAAAACAACCCCTCACCATAACTATTCAAATCAAAATTAAAAGTTTAGGTGAAAAAGTAAAGTACAGCTGGACATAAAAACGATCATTAAAATAATAATAATAAATTCCTTGTACTCACTTGCAAAATATCTTTTTTTTTGTATGTTAGGTCATATGATAATTTAAGTTAACATAGCAGAGTTATGACTTTTTTGGGGGGGTTTTTTGTTGCAAAAACGTTTTCAACAAATTCTGCGGATCTGGAGAAAATAATCAAGTGTTCGAAACATGGCGTCTGAATTTGGAGAAAAATCTTTATAGTTAAATGTTCTTTAAATTAAGATTTAAGAAGCAATTTCTGTCTGTGTTCAGCGTTATTGTCCCAGGGTAAAGCTCACACTTCCATGGCTGTGGATGTAATTATTGTTATGGGAATGTTTTAATACAATTGTCAAATGAAATGAAACGAAATGAGTCAAATTTTGATTTAGTTCGGATTGTCTATTGCAAAGAAATGCATCACAAAATCGCATGAGTAGAAGGAGCTATTGAGAACATTGGGCTAGCAGGACATTTTCACTCTTTCTCTAGTTCATGTTGCAGGTTAAAGGTTTTCGTTTCACTCTCATCATTTCAAAAATGAAAAAATTTTTTATATATATATATATATATATATATATATAAATATTTCGTTGAAATTGTGGAGCGGAAATTCACGAATTCTTTACTATCCGAAATGCTATGTAGAAGATCGGCCCGTTTTGTTGCAGTGTAAACGAGAACAGGATTGTAACCCAGCAAGGTTATGGAATATGTGTCAGGTTAAATGTTAACTCGCTTTATCTATAGGACTGAAGGGAGGGTGGGAAAGAGCCGAGCGGGGGGGAGGGGAGGGAACGCAACACCCTCGGCCACTTTGGGAAAGAATGCAGCTTGTTGGGGCGTGTTTGAAATGGCTGCTGGGAAATTGTGGAATGTGAGGAATGGATGATGGTGTGTGTGTGTAAAAGAAGCTGGTGGGTAGGACACTATACCAAACACACTGATAATGGTGATACTGATAAGCGTACTGATAAATTATTACAGCCATTTAATGTCACAATGCATGTGTGAAAGCGTTACGTTTCAGAAAATAATCTTTAATAATAATTCTCATAATTTCACATTTCGGCAAAACTGACAAAGGTTGCTGTTTTCATCTTGTTTTCATCTTATACATCCTGGCACTGTTTACTACTTTTTGGGGAAGTTTGTTTGTTTGTTTATTTATTTATTTTTACAGCCTCTTACTTTTAAAATATCCCGTTATGCCTAAATATCTGGTGTGTGTTCATTTACATGTAGATTTTTATTTTATTTTATTTATTTATTTTACATTTCCTAGATTTAAAACACCCAAAGATACATTTTTAGGCTCAGCGTCATCCTCTTTTGCCTTTTTAATCTTACAGCAGAATTGCATCCAAAATTATTATTTTTTTGCTTCTACAGGTAAATAATATACGTTACACTTTTATTTAAAAAATCTTGTACATTACATACACAAGGTTTTAAAATAAAATTCTTTTTTTTTTTTTTTTTTTAAGTGTGCGAGAAAACAAAAAATACTGGAAATATCTCCATGTTATTCATGAATTATGTAGCATGATCATGTCATACCGTAATAAATGTAATAATAATACATTTAACAAAGTAAATACTCAATTAGTACTGCAGGTTTATGTAAATTAATTAAAAAATTTAGCTCTGGTTTGATCTCAAACTCAGTGACTGGGTTTCTGTAAACACAATTCAAAGCTGAGACTAAAAGTAAAAATCCATCTGAATGAGACATGACTGCTCAGTAAATTAATCAACAGCACATAAATAAAACAGAAGGATTTAAAACAATCATGGAAGAGGCAGCAGAATACAAGCAGCTTTGTAGTGGACAGTTTGATGGAGAAAGTCTGTGATTTCAGCTGTTATACACATTTTTATAACTTCAATCAATTCTACTGCATGATAGTAATATCAGATATATTCATTAATGTCTATTTATTTGATTTTGTCTGTCTATAGATTTCTCATTTCTAATATTTTAAATTTGATTGGACTAAATTACTAGAAAACTCAGCTCAGTTTATTTATACAGCGCGTTTAAAAACAACAGAGTTGACCAAAGTGCTTCGCAGCCAGGAAATCGAAACACGGTGAAATGACACGGTAGAATGCCCGATCACCCTTTGACTTGTGCTCAGACCGAGGGACACCAACATTTCATTTGTAGACCTCGAAGACCTAGATGAAATATAAAGGTTTATGAGATCTGTAATATAATGTGGAGTCAAGTTATGTACTGGTAAATGGTCAGCACTTATAAAGCGCTTTTTTTTTTTAACCTTAGCGGTTCTACAAAGCACTTTACACTTGTTTTCATTCACCCATTCACACACACACCAGTGGTAGCAGAGCTGCCACGCAGGGGGCTAACTTGCCATCGGGAGCAACTTGGGATTCAGTGTCTTACCCAAGGACACTTCAGCATTTGGAGTCACGTGGGCCGGGAATCGAACCGCCGACCCTACGATTAGTGGACAACCCACTCTACCACCTGATCCCCAGACGCCCGTGTACTGCTTAAAAACGAATAACAGAATCTTAAAACCAATGAATTGAACTGGCAGCCAGTGAAGAGATGATACAGGAGTAATATATACCCCCCCCCCCCTTTTATTTTTGCCAGTCAGTAGACAAGCTGTAGGCGAGACAGTTTCCTGCATAGAGAGAATTGCAATAGTCCAATCTAGATGTGATAAAAGAGCATGAATAATATCTCTAATATTTTTTAAAACTAAGAATAGGTTTTAGCTCAGAAATCCTAAGCTGACAATGGAATTTATCTGTTTATAAAAGCTCAGGGTTGAGTCAATTATGACACCAAGATATAACCAAGAAAACATATAACAATAATTACAGTACAATTTATGTGTATAATTTTGCTCCTTTGGGTCATAGTATTCAATTAAGTGTATAAAAAAAAAGAAGAAGAAGAAGTTTGTCATTAATTAATAATTAATTTGTTGGGGGGTTTTTTTGCTCTGGAATTGGTGTAGTGATAAAATTAAAACTTTTCTTTTTCAAAACATTTTAATCTTATTTTATTAGTAGATTTTAAACATAAGTAGTCTCTACTGTTTATATATATATATATATATATATATATATATACATATATTTGAACAGAAACGATGTGCCATGTGAAAAATCTAATAGGATCAAAACACGTTTTTATTAAACTCTGGATATAATACTTTTCAAATATAATATAATAATTTTCAGAAGAAAAAAAATTGACAGGGAACAAAGGAAATAAAAACACACAATAGAGTTACTTTCAATAAAGACATAACATTGTTTTAATACATAAAGATTATATGATGCATGAAAAAATCCTGAGACTCTTCTTAGGAGTAACAATAATAATAATAATAATAACAACAACAACAACAATAATTCATTTATATAATGCCTTTCAAAGACGTTTACAAGCAGTGGGCAGGTTTATCCGATTATAGACCATAAAAGGCGTAGCTTTAGGAATGTTGAATCTATATATGTAGTTAAGAGCAGCTGTGGGTGGGTGAGTCTTTGTGCCTATGCATATCCTTTTAAAGGAATATATATACAGTATCTCACAAAAGTGAGTACACCCCTCACATTTTTGTAAATATTTGATTATATCTTTTCATG
>JANDJT010000060.1:3620889-3647434 GCA_024331685.1 Stegophilus panzeri
AAGTAAGTAAGTAGGTAGGTAGGTAAGTACATAAATAAGTAGGTAAGTAAGTAAGTCGGTAGGTAAGTAAGTATGTAAGTAAGTAAGTAAGTAGGTAGGTAGGTAAGTACATAAATAAGTAGGTAAGTAAGTAAGTCGGTAGGTAAGTAAGTATGTAGGTAAGTAAGTAAGTAGGTAGGTAGGTAAGTACATAAATAAGTAGGTAAGTAAGTAAGTCGGTAGGTAAGTAAGTAAGTATGTAAGTAAGTAGGTAAGTAAGTAGGTAGGTAAGTAAGTACGTAAATAAGTAGGTAAGTAAGTAAGTATGTAAGTAAGTAAGTAAGTAGGTAGGTAGGTAAGTACATAAATAAGTAGGTAGGTAAGTAAGTACGTAAGTAAGTAAGTAGGTAAGTAAGCAAGATTTATTTATAAAGCACATTTACAACAATAGTTGTCTAAACTGCTGTACATACATAATAATAACTTTATAAAATAACAAAATACTAAAAAAAAAAATACAGACAGGGCACAAGAAGTAAATAATAATGTGATGGGAAAGTCTTCAGGACTGAGGATTTTGCTTCTCTGTAGCATGCATTTTTTAGCATAGCAAACTTTTTTTGTTTTGTTTTATTAACTCATGACAGAGAGGAAGAGGCTAGTGAGGGTCTGTTTATAACTATAAGTGATGACATGAACATTTATCAACATTTAACTTACAAAAATTACAAAATTACATTTAACTATAAAGAGATAAAATGTATGGTATGTTCTTTAATCAATAAAAAAATTGTCTGCAAAATGCGGTGGTATAAAAAAAATAAACCACTATTTTTTCATTATTAATTTAAAAGTAGTTTGGTTGTAATTAATGCAGTGCTTTCCTTCCGTGCTAGCATTGCTAATATTGAATAAAACTAACAACTGTCACTGTGAGAACTTTCTTTCATCTGCGGACTACTACATGAGCTCTCACCATGTCTGTCCGTCCACACCTGGAGCTCCTTGATCAGCTCAGGTATCACCAGGAAGGTTTTCCAACCCTGACGCTTCTTAGACTTCAGAATGTCCCCGAATATGTGGTCTCCCACGTAGAGGATCTCTTTCCCCTTCACGTCCAGCAAGTCACGGATGATATCTGAGGAACCTGACATAGGAATATCACAGGATCAAATATAAAAACCGAACATGCGTGTATTGTATGACATTTTTAACCTTGGAAAACCAGTCATAGTGTTGGAGTTTTATATTATGTATGATCACTGCCTTGCTTCAATCGTGCAGATCTGGCAACCCTGCCAGTCTCAGAGACACTAGTTATAGAAACTCGATAAAGAACTTTTCCTACCTCCAGAGTAGACAGTGTCGTGCTGCAGGTCTCCTGTGTACGTTCCTATCTTCAGCTTTCCGGAGTTCTGACACACACATATTTTCGTTAAAGGTCATTTTCCGCAGCTTCCTTTTTAACGTAGCACACACACCGGAAGAGAAGTCTGGAAGAAAAGTCGTACCGTGTCCACCTGTCTCAGCACCGTCCCCCCAGCAAAAAACAGCGGCTTCCGTGTGTCCACTACCACCAGGTCAAAAAACGACCGCCATGACTTTTCTGGGTACTACAAGGAATATATACAGCCAATATTATATTCACCAAATCCATTAGGTTCATATATAAAGAGAATATAATAAGTAGGGGTAGCTGTTTTTGAGCATATTGGATATTTTTACATTGAGCTGTACGTAGGTTTGAAGCTAGAAGAAAACAACTCTATGGGTTCCATATTATTACTGAGGGTTTAAATGTCTGTTCTTCAGAATATCTACACTACCTCAGCAGCTACATTTCTACTGACTTGGCTCTTGTTTAAGACACATTTACACATTTAATTTGAACATAACAGTGTCAAATAGCTGCAGAATGTCCAACTTTCCATTACAACTCTGATTCAAATGAGTGATGTGGTGTTGTTCTGTTGTTAAACTTTTCTTTCTTTCTTTTTTAAGCATTTCCTCCAAATTTTACTCAACAAATATTTGAGGATATACAAAAAAAAAAAAAAAGATATGTAAAAGTCTTATGAACCTTCCGTTTTTAATATACAATTTTGTGCCTAGTTCATTAGTGATTCATTACCAAAAAAAAAATAAGTTTTACTTGTTTTTTTTGTTGTTGTTGTTTTTATAATATTACAGAGTTTGTATATTGTCATGTAATGTGTTAAATTACGTACAGATTTGCATTTCTACAAAATAAAAAATATAAAATCTGTGATTTTACCAATAGAGACAGAAGAACAGACCAAGGTTCTCCAAGAAGCCCGGAACAACCTACCAGCCAATGTCCTTAGAAAACTGCATGTCAGTGTATCTACAATAATTTATCCCATAGTGACGTTATGACTTTTTTTTTTACTGCTTGCTGTATTGTTTGGTGCTATTTTTGATCATTCAAAACTTTTATTATTTGTGATGCCTTACAGAACTTACATACACCACTGTTTAATTTTACACACTGTTTGAAACCTAATTTATCTCTGATATCTCTAGGATTTTCGTCTATGCAGTCGCCCCTTCCTGCACCTATGCTTATATGAGCTGGGTTGGGTTTTTTGATTTTGTTTTGTTTTGTTTTGTTTTTTTCTTTGTTTGATATAGATAGTGGTATTATTCTTGCAGAGTAACTTCATCAAAATGAAACCTCTTTTCTACATCTGATCTGTTTATTAGCTAGAATTGATTCATCTTCAGTATAAGCTTTATCCTGGTCAAGGTCATGGTGATGTTTTTTTTTTTTTCTTCTTCATCTTTTCTTCAGCACATGAGTATACTCTGTGGCCATGTTTATGTTTCAATATATCCCCTACGTTACATTTATTCACTGGTCAGAATGTCTGTTCAGAAAAACAATGACGACGAGCCTTTTGGGAGCCAAAAGAGTCGACTCTTGGAGATCTGATTCACTAAAAAGAGCCAGAATTCCCAACAATAATTCATACAATGTTGTTCAGATTGATGACGAATTGTTTTAAGCAAAAAACAAAACAAAAACATGGTTGTCCAAGATGGCTGCCTACATAATGTTACAGCATTCAGCTACACGATGAGGTTTTGTTCATGTATATAGATTGGATGAGCTGCAGTATCCTTGGAAGTAAATGTTGGACACTTGAAATGTTTTGGCAGATTCACTACGTTTGATTCACTACAGGAAACATCTGTAGGTTTGTTTTTTTCGCCCCTAAACGACCCATGAACTGCTCATATGTGTGCTTGGATTGGATTCTACCAAATGAATAAATGTAAACATGACGCAAAAGTTGTTTTAAATGAAGTAACAGAGGCATTCACATTCATGAAATTGTTCAAATAAATCAATTACCCACCTTTGAATCAGGTGGAAAATCTAACATATACTTCATGATGGCCTGGTTAGAAAAAGGAAAAGACATGACCTTATTTAATTGGTTGTAGACAAATGTATGAGTAAGGGTGGTGATATATATGGACAGTAAGAAGCTGATCCTAGAAACTAATCCGAACCATGAGACACTTGCCTCGGTGTAGTTGTAATCACTGTTGGTGGCCAGGAACACCTTCGCAACCTCTTTTATGCGGGTCAGCATCACGGGAATTCGAGGCTAAATCAGATGGAGGTAAGGAGAGAGAGAGAGAGAGCGAGAGAGAGAAACAATACTTTAAGCTAATCAGAGAGAACAATTAAACTAAGATTAATGATCCATTATTCAGAGTATCACCTATGGAAATATACCAAGACCTTCAATTAACATCTACACCTCATTAAACACACTTAAGAGATCATCACTTACATCCCTGATCACATATTTTTCCAGATTCAGCAGCGTCCTCTCCTTCAGAGAGCCCTGTAGTTCGGGAGAAAAATCCTTTTTTTAATCCAGTGAAGTTGAACCACACCAGTTTCAGAGGTGCATCACAGTACAATAGCTTAAAAGGAATGAAATGTACTGTTTTGCTGGTAGTTTGTTAGCAAAATTTTATATGGTGGTACATATCACGTAGAAATTCAATTCAACTCAGTTTTATTTGTTTAGCGCTTTGGGATAATGGACATTGTCCCAAAGCAGCTTTACAGAAATATATAAATTCAAGATATAGATTTTAAATGTATTAATTTATCCCTAATGAGCGAGCCAGAGGCGAAGGTGGCGAGGAAAAACTCAATGAGACGCTATGAGGAAGAAACCTTAAGAGGAACTAGACTCAAACGGGAACCTCATCTGGGTGAAATTGATTATAAGTAAATCCCTTCTACAAATGTCCTAATACTACATGCTCAAATAGTGCATTTGTGTAACCAGGAAAATTCGTTACAGTTTTTACATGAAGTCTGTTTTGTTGAACTTCTCCACTGGAGACTTGAGTGCAAAACTGTTTGTGGCAATTGAGTCCTAAAGCTCTCAAAGCAGTTGAAGTCCTAGCCATCAGAGCATAACTGTTCATATGAATTGAGGTCCAAAGCCATCTTTATGGTTTTTAAGTGGTACCATCATCTGTAATCTCAATGATCTTTAGATGGACCATGTGGGGTCATCCTCATTAGCATGTGACTTCCCATAAATGAGCAATGTATTCGAAGTTCCTGATATTATATTTTATTTATACTTCCAACCCTATTTCCTGATCTCATTTCCCATTGATCTAAACATCCCTGTTGTTACTATTCTTATTGAAACACAGCCAGATGAGCTGCTCATTTAATACTCAAACCCTCTTTCAGAGCCACATACTGTAGATATTTTCCTCTTGCCATCCTGATCCAAAATATGCTGGAAGGTCAGGAATATTTAAACAACCCTTAGAGCATGATAGCTAGTAACTGTTTAATTGGATCATGAAGACTCGAAGGTTTCTCCACACATTTATTCAGGTTTTTCCTTTCATTTGTCACCCCAGAGTATGATGCTGCATTCGACAAGGAAGCGGGAAGTCTGAAATCAGATGTTTGGTGCCAACGAAGCATGGACGCAGTCAGGAAAGTGTGTGTTTTGGTAGTAACAAGATAGGCAGGTATCATGATGTGAAAACAGCGAACTGTTTGGTTAACGTTATAAATTCGACCAAAGAAATATGGCCATGTCGGTTGATCTAAAGTAAATTCTAAACTCTTAAAAACTCGTTTAAAGTAATAAATTGATCTTTTATGTACTGTTGATGGTGTGAGCGGCCATGTTGATTTGACGTCATATGGTGAAGGAGACCTTCCCAAATTTCCGAGTAGGAAGTTTTCTTAGTTGGAGGTCGGAAATGAACAAATTGTCCGTTTTTTTTATCTATAGATAAGAGTGTGTCATAAATGGTCTGCACTTATATAGCGCTTTTATCCAAAGCGCTTTACACTGGTTCTCATTCACCCATTCACACACACACACACACACACACACACACTCACACACCAATCGTAGCAGAGCTGCCATGCAAGGCGCTAACTTGCCATCGGGAGCAACTAGCAACTATCTTACCCAAGGACACTTTGGCATGTGGGAAAGGAATCGAACCGCCAACCCTACGATTAGTGGACAACCCGCTCTACCACCTGAGCCATGGCCGCAACAACACAGTACAGTGTCAACAACCACATCAGTGAGTCTGTTAGATGAATTCAATAAGTAAACTGGTAGCAAGTACTGCCTCTTACTTGTTAACAAAAGTTCACATGCAAACGACAGACACCAAGCATGTCTTGGGATTCTGACTACATATAGATGAAAGAGAAATTATTCCTTAGGCCATAGGCCTCGTCTCTGCCTGTACTATTCATTAATCAGCGTGTATGTGTGTGTGATTGAGAATGTGTGTGAGTGTACTCTCACCGTGTCGTGTATGTAATTCATTGCGTCTCGAACATCCTGAAACATACTTTTGAACGACATGAAAAGGTCACCATGCTTAAATCCCTGCTGGTGGCTGGAGAAAGGACAGACAGTTAGCGGAAGACAGTTTATCCAACATTTTCTGGAAATTGTAGAAAATTAAATCAAATTCAAATGGCACTGTATCCGCTGTGCTACTGAAGGATCTTTCACTCACGTCTGGTATCTGGTGGTGTTGGTAAAGAAGTCCACGAGGCACGCGTACAGGTACGTCTCTGTTTGGAGAAAGCATTTATACAGTGAACAGACAGACACCTTTTTCTTCACAATAACTATCCATTCATCTATTTTCCATACCGCTTATCCTACACAGTGTCACGAGGAGCCTGAAGCCTATCCCAGGGAACTCGGGGATACCCTGGATGGGGTGCCAATCCATCGAAGGGCACAATCGCACACACATACACACACTCATTATGGACAATTTAGAGATGCCAATCAGCCTACAATGCATGTCTTTGGACTGGGGAGGAAACTGGAATACCCGGAGGAAACCACCCGAAGCATAGGGAGAACATGCAAACTCCGTGCACACAGGGCGGAGGAGGGATTCGAACCCCCAACCCCGGAGATGCCAGGCAATGGGACTAACGGGACCGTCGTAAGACCACCGGATGCATTAGAGTGCTACATGGTAGTGTATGCGGTACAGTTTTAAACACTATATAAAACATTCACTGCATTTTATTACACACTCCTACCATCTTCTTCACCTTGTAGGTGTACAGTAAGATACTAAAGTTAAACTTTTTTCCCTGCACAGTGTGTGTTAATCATCCTGTTGCATACAATCGTGTCTTTCAACGGATCTTTAGTTGACTATTGGTCAATACAGAAGTAACACTGAGGTGTTTATAAATTGCAGCGCCGCTCACTCATACCAGCACTACATTCACACACTACCATATCATTGTCACTTGAATAATATCTGTTCAGCAATGGTCCTATTGTGGTAAATACATCTAATAACCTGGGCACTAGGCGTATATAGTGCTCATTTCACTACATACGTAAGTTTTTTGTACGCAGATGGAAAGGCTGTTGTACCTGAGAGGTTAAAGAGTGTGTTGAGGATGTAGAATCGCGCTATGTCATCTCTCTGGATGAATCCATTGGGGTAGTATTGCTGAATCTCCACTCTGCACATACACACATGTTATACTATAAATACACAAGCATAAAACCCATTATAAGCCCTGTATATCTATACAATATTACCCCAGTATGCCTGGTTCAGTCCAGTGTTTCTTCATTTCAGACTCTAACCATAACGGCTGATTTTAGCAGGCAGCCATTTCTTCTTTACTACTTTACGAATCGTTTGTAGGCTAATTCTGTTTGTACTGCTAAATAAAGTACATTAACGATGCCATTCAAGATAAATTCACCACAAACTCAAGATTTTTTTACTAATGAACGTATATAATCTTCTGTACGGTGATGTTTACAGCTGCATTCATGTGCCAGTGGAAACAAGCCCAGAAATTCAATCTGAAACATCTCAACATCTAACCGTGCATAAACCCTTGATTTATTTTTTTCGTCTGACGAACTTCACACACGCAATTCTCACAAACAGAATATATACATGAGATATGTACTCGCTACCAGATCCTGAAATAAGACTTAAAATGAAACCAAAAAAAAAAAACCAAAAACGTTTTCACATTATAATAGCAGCGAAGAACCTTTTACATTATAATTCTCAGCAGTGACCAACATGATGAGATTGCAAGCTTCTGGTTATAATTGATAACTTTTCAATAAACTAATTATAAACACTGATTAATTGTTAAACAATTCAATAAATGCTCATTTTGTAAAAATGTTTTTTTATGACTTTTGACATTTTAAAAATATAATCTAATTATTACAATTGGAAGCAAAAACCTTCAAATTCAGGAAGCAAAAACAGTCTAATTGGGATTGAAACCAAAAACCTTCAAATTCAGGAAGCAAAAATGTTCTCATTGGGATTGAAACCCAAAACCTTCAAATTCAGGAAGCAAAAACAGTCTAATTGGGATTGAAATTCAGGAATGGAAACAAAAACTTTCAAGTCAAGATTAGAACCAAAAATATTGCTACTGGAGTTATTGTCGGTTGTTTTCAAATTGGAACTGGAATAAAAAGCCCTTCAAATAGACCGCAAAACCCTTTGACCTAAAACCTTAAAATTCAAAGTTGGAACCAACAGACTTCAAATTTGACACTGGGACCAAAAGTGTTGTTACTGGAATTTGTGTCAATTGTTTTCACACTGGAACTGGAACCAAAAACCTTCAAATTAGAATCATAGTCAATTACTTGCCACTGAGGTCTAAAATGTTCACATTGGGATTAGAAACTAAAATGTTCTATTTGGAAGTATATATACTCAGTTACTTAAGATTAGAACCAAAACCCTTCCAACTGTAATAATAGTCATGTTCAAATTAGGATTGGAACAAAAAAATCTTAGACTGCAACTACTGTATAGTCATTGTTTTATTATTGGGATTGGAGTTGGAGAAATTTTATCACTTATCCACAACTGCTTTCAAACTAGGATTGGAACATCCACCCATTTTCCATGCCGCTTATCCTACACAGTGTGACAGGGAGCCTGGAGCCTATCCCAGGGAACTTGGGGCACAAGGCGGGGGACGCCCTGGACGGGGTGCCAACCCTTCACAGGGCCCAATCACACACACACACACACATTTGCACACACACTACGGACAATTTGGAAATACCACTCAGCCTACAATGCACATCTTTGGACTGGGGCGGAAACCGGAGTACCTGGAGGAAACCCCCAAAGCACAAAGAGAACATGCAAGCGCTAAGCTCCGCCCCCAACCGCGGAGGTGCGAGGCAAACGTGCTAACCACTAAGCCATCCACGTGGGATTGGAACCGAAAACTTTCTAATTAGAATTATAAGCAATTGTTTACAAATTAAAATCAGAACCCAAAATAAAAATAAAAAAATCTAAAAATTAAACTCAGTAACCTGAACTAGAATTAAAACTTTCAAACTGAAATGAGAAAAATCAGCATGTGGGATTCCTTGTCTCACCATTCCTGTCATCAATCCTACACACACGCTCTCGCTCTCAAATCCCTGAGCAGCTCACCGGCTCCGGCACAGAAACCCGTCTAACGTTTCTTAACATACGGTCACATCTGATCTGACCCAGAGAGGATTATACGATGTAAAACCGAGCAGATGGATGATTTCAAACGCTTTACGTTCAAAAAGCATTTCAGGAATCCAGTGTTCATGGTGATATTAAACCAGCTCGAGGCTTGACAACTGCTTATTGCGCTTTGTTCCATCTGAGGAGATCTTTTCCACACGGCAGTATGTGCTTTAATGAGGCCTCTAAATTGTCTAAACTGTTCGGTGCCTCTACATTACTTCCCTGAATTGTGGATTAACACAACTCCAACTTACTTACACATGTCCTCTCTCTCTCTCTCTCTCTCTCTCTCTCTCTCTCTCTCTCTCACACTGAAGATTTATTTTTACTTTCTTCATGTCAGGTTTTCCCATAAGCTCAGTACTAAAGTCTGGTGGGTCTTTTTTTTTCTTTCTTTTTTTTTTTAGCACGAGGTACAGGAGCTGATAGTCACGTCATGTTCACTCAGCACACACTCAGATCTCACTTACCCTTTCAGGTAAACAAAGCCGTGTGTGCACACTAGGACGTTTCCATGCGAGTCCACCTTTAGCAGATTCCCATAGGTCGTGTCATACACCAAACCTCTGTAGAACAGCGGGAAACACAAAGAACATGAAGGAGAATGAAAAGAGAGACAGACGGAAAAAAATAAATAAATAAAACACCATGGTGTCTACTGGCACAGCTGGATCTAATCCTGCCCTAGTGAGACGTTTAAAACAGGGGTTCCCAAACTTTTCCAGGGCAAGGCCCCCCAAATGGCATTAACATTTGACCGAGGCCCCCTTTTTGCAAGATGTCTTTAAAACACATTAAAAATACAGACTTCTGAATATATCCCACTTTTTTTTTTATTAATAATTACATCTTACATCTTTACATTACATTACATTCCATTAGGAATGTTTTGTCTGTTTAGCAATTAGAAAGTTAGGTATAGCAAATGTGATTTTAATATGTATTGTTACAAATTAACATGTTATAGTAATGCCATATATATATATATATATATATATATATATATATATCTATAATCATGTATTTATTTATTTTTCACACCAAATTGTTGAGGCCCCCCGGGCGCCCCCTGGCGACCCCTACTTTGAAAATCACTGATCAAAAATGACGCGAAAAACGTGTATAAAAGACTTTTATGCAGGACATTAATTGGATGTCTAGATTTTGTTCAGAATAAAAGGCCTGCACTAAACCTTCCTTGGTTTTATTTAGTTATTTAAATAATCATTACTCTGTCAGTAAGTCTGGTTTAGCGTGGTTTAGTTGTTGTTAATACAATTTTCTGCGAAACCTCAAATTATGAATTATGATTTATAGCCAAATCAATTTCCCTATACCTCTACTAGTTGTAATAGCTACAGTTGCAATCAAAATTATTCAGCCCCCCATTGCAAATCAGGTTTATTGTCAAAATTTACAGACTTTCAGCTGTCTGCAACGAACAAATCAAACAAAAGCGATTGAAATATTTCAACACAACGAATGCTTCAAGTGGTTTCCCCAAATTATAAAAAATAAAAATGCAACTTATAATGATTTCTGTAGTTTCAAAATGATTCAACCCCCTGAATAGAATCCCTCACAACAACACAAATATGCAAAACAGGTGTTGTCTCAAGCACACCTGATGCAACTAATGGAACACATGAAATACCTGAACTGGCTAGGGGCAGAAAATACATGAAATACATGAAATACCTGCAATGGGGGTTGAATCATTTTGATTGCAACTGTAAATACACTCCTGTTTCACACATGCATCTGCACATGTTTAAGAAATAGATAATGGAAAAAGACGAAACCTAGTTAGATCCAAAAATAGATTAACCCCCAACCCCCAAGATTATTTGACTGAAGAGTCAAACGTAACCTCACAAAGATCCCTCAGTACTCACCGTGTGGGGAACGTGGAGTCGTACGTGTAGCGCAGCAGCTCGTGTGGATAGCCGATGGACACCAGTCTGTCTCTCAGCATCTCAAACCCCAGTTCTTCATATTCAGGAGATTTGTATACTGCATGGGAAAAAGAATGGAGTTATCTGGCAGTCAGGGTAATGAAAATGTCATCTGGCACAGGATCTTTACACATTTACATTCACATTTACATATTCATTTGGGAGGCAAGTTAAGGTTTTAAACTCTGATCCTTTCACACACATTTTAGCACTAAACCTCTACATCTAAGCCACTGTTTTTTTGGATTTCCCCCCTTTTTTGTCACCTGCCAATTCTCTCCGCTATCATACAACAGCTACAAATCAGAGAGGGTGAAGGCTAACAAGTGCCTCTTCCAAAACATATGAAGCCACATATTTTCAACCTGCTGCTCATGCTGCATCACAGGGCAGTGTTACACACTCTGCGGGGGGGTTACCTCACAGAGGCACATCATTGGCTAGTGTCACTGTGATTGACAGGGGGAGAGAGAGTACGCCATCCCTCCCACCCAGAGAGCACTACCAATTTTGGTCAGCCATGTATGGTTGCAGCATTGTCAGGATTCAAACTTGCAATCTCCCAACAATAGAGCAAAAGCTTTTCTGTTGCTCCACTTGCTAGCCTAAGCCACTTTACTGAAGGCTGTAAAACATCTTAGAAATTAGAAACGTCTGATAGTCTACAAGGGTCCAATTAAAAACCTTCAAGAGTGCACTCACCAGCAAGAGTATAGTCCATGTCGAAGCCATAGCACTTTATTTTCTCCAGAGCCACACTCTTGTTAACAAACACACTGGAATTAAAGCAGAGACAAAGGAAAAATTACTTCTGTGGACCAACATATTGTTTTAAATGAAAGAACCTTTTGGAGTAATGTTAAGTAAACGCAGAGCTTGTTGATGTAATTTTATTAGTATTGGGTGGAATAACACGGCAAATAAAACAAAGATATAAATGTCATAAATGGTAATTTCTGCAAAACTGTGAAAACTTGCATGTTTCTCAGTATATACTGTGACTGGATAAATTACTGTATATGTCAGAAAAGCAGGAAACTGAAGTCTCTCACTTAGATAACTAGCTAAATCAGCTAACTGACTCTACTGTGCGTTTATCCAACTAGCTAACTAGCTGTTTTACAGAGCATTTAAAACTACAGTTTAGAAAACAACAATTCCTTTATTTTTTCTTCAGTTTCCTTACAGCTCACAGGCAACAAGACAAGATGTGGAATTTAGAGGTCAAAGGGAGAGCAACCAGTGCATGCTAGCAAATAAATGCTATTGTTTACCACTGACTAGCCATGTAAGCTCAGTGCCAGTCTGATTACTGAAACTATTACTAATTTTGTCTAGGTAAAACAGGTAATTCGGTGAACATGATTTAACTCTGAGAATATCTTCACACAGACACACACCTAGGAAAAATTTTTACAATCATGATTGTACTTACACAACTGAAACTAGCATTAAAACCGAACAAATGTCATCTATCAATTAAGAAAAGTCTACAGAATTTTTTTTTTTTTTTTTTTAAATTCCCTACAGTATTTGGTATGTACACCAGAATATGTAATGTTATTTTTCCACAATTTTGTAAATAGTATAATAAATAATCAATGGGATCAATTGCCACTTGTTGCCCCGAAACATTTCCTCACTTCTGTCATATATATCGACTTGTGGTCACTCATTTATCTCTATAAAAATTTTACGGAAAAGATTCCACACTTGTTTACACTGATTCTGCAAAGGCGGACCCTTCAGACTCGTTCTGCTCTCGGTAATGTGCCTCATATCAGGACATTGCAGTTCTTGTTATCAGCAACACCGCACACAGTGCCGTCATCACAGCTCGCGTAAGACGAGTCTTAAAGGAATTGTGTCATCTTGAGAGGAGCATGTCGCTTGAGGAGTTCACACACAAACAACAACATTACTTCATCTACAGTGCATGATTAGTCTACATTAGACCAACAGCATAACTGAAAATCAGAAGGTAAACTCCTGCGAATATTTTGGCACCCCCGGACAGCGATTCACCCAGTTCTGATTCATTGTTGATGGCTGTTTCTCAAGATAAAGCGTGTAAATGTTACGATATTAGCAATTAGAGCATCTCTGTTAGACTGGAGTTCAAGATGGCAGACTCACAGCTGTGGAGCAGCTCAGAGCATATAGAGTTACAGTTAATATTTTACCAGACAGCTCCAGTGTCGTCAACCTGGCAAACTCAGTCGAGCTGCAGACCTTTGCTTGCACCTGCAGAGGCAAATCTATTTCTACTGTTCAGGTTGAGATCCCACATTACAACTGAGACAGAACCCAATCCAACCACAAGGGCCCAACAGTGGCTCTCTGCACTCCTGGGATTTGAACTTGCAACCTTCTGGACGCCAGCAGGAAATTTTACCCACTACCATCGCTGCCAGTGTAATGAAGATGAATCACCTTCCTAGTACCATAAACGCCATGATCAATTATTCACGGTTTTGCCAAGACGCTGTTTTGATCACCGTACACGTTTGTGCTTATAATAGATCAACCACACAGCTGGGTCAGGACGTCAGTGAAGGATGACCCAAGGCGAAAAATGAGACAGAGAATGTAGGTGAATCCCATGAAAACAGGCATCATTTTAAAAGAAAAATCAATTCTCAGAGTTGAAAGGTTTACTTCCTTACATTCTGAGCAAAATCAATATCCCTTCCTGAACGTGCAGCTGAAAATTCGTCCTATTTAAACTGCATGACTGTGTAACTCTGATCACATGTTCAGCACATGGGTCACTTCTGAATAAGTATTCAAATATAAAGCATCAAAACTCCAATGAATACTTAGTATACAAATGGCGAGCGAACTGAATCACGTGCTATATGTTGTGGCAATTTTCTAAGGATACTGTAAGCACATAATAAAACAATACGAGTAAGAACATCTTTAAAATATATTTTTTTTATTTTTATGTATAAACACGCATGCATTTTTCGAAACAATGGCTTCCTCAAGGATTATTTTGCTTCTTAATGGTGTTTTACTTCATAGGCTGTTGATAGGCAAACGTTCTACATAAAACCTTTAAGGGTTCACAAACTAGAGGACATTTTTAGGGTTTTATTAGGGTTCTAGATCCAGCCTTTTGTGTTTATAGTACCGTTTATTTAAACATAGTTGTATCTTATAGGATGTGCAAAAATAGAATTTTAATAAATTAACTAAAAACACTCAAACAGTAAATAAATAATATAGAATAAATAATAAATAAAGATAGTTTACGAGCATGCAAAGTAAAAAAAACAAAAATAAAAAATAAAAAAACCCCAAAAAAAAACCACACACACACACACACACACAAAAGAAGATAAGTATTAAGATAACTAAAAGGTCCTAAAATACACTCTTGGGTGAAAAACAGTTCAGTCTAGAGCGGTAAATGGTTTTGTTTGGGTAGGTTCGTCCCTGTTGGGGAACCTTTAAAGGTTCAATGTAGAACCACACAACAGTGTTTTCCTATAAGACAGGATATGACAGACTATGCAATTTAATAATGCACAAAAACTTTAAAGAACCCTTTGGGAGTTCGTGTTATTAAATGATTAGTACATTATCATTATTATTATTATTATTATTAGTATTATTATATTCTAAGGGATAATAATGAGTGATTTAATCAGAGGGGGTAGATATGTTTATCTCCTTATCATTTCTCCTCTCCAGTTCTCCTGTTCACTCACACCATGATGTGTGCACAGACAGACAGACAGACAGATGGACAGACAGACAGACTTGTGTCTTCCTCACCTGTGCTGGAGGTCTCCTTTCCCCGCGTGCACGTCCACGTTCTCGTGCTCGCCCCCGTTTCCATCCATGCTGCCGTGTCTCCGATGTGCCTCTCTGTCCCACTTCAGCTCCAGCTGCACTTTTTAAACTGAAGTTTCACGTTTGCATCACGCTTGTCTAGAGTGTTCGCAGTGCGCACGAGCGTTCCGCAGATCTGCGTGAGGGGGGCCCCTTAGCACGCGACGAGCCAGGGCCACGCCCACTGACTGGGACGACGTCATGCAGGACCGAGCGCGTGTAATTTGTGTATAAGTAAGAATTTGTGCAATAACTACAATATGTACGATAACTAATAATTTGTGCAATAACTACAAATTTGTGCAATAACTATATCTATGAAAACTAATCATTTGTGCAATAACTACAAATTTGTGCAATAACTATGTATGATAACTAAGAATTTGTGCAATAACTACAATATGTGCAATATGGGCTGATGGGAGGGGTATATGAGGAGGGTAGGATGTGGGCACTTGTCTTTGTTGCATGTTTGTGTGTACAATATGTTAAATGTAGGGGTGGAAAATACTTAAGTAGTTATACTTTGTTACTATAATTGAGTATTATTATGGCATATATATACTTTTACATTATTAAAATTGATTACTTGTACTCATAATTACATGTTCAAAAAAGAATCTTACTTTACTCCTTATATTTCAAATGACTCATTTGAAATCTCAAACATCTCTCTCATCCAGCCAGTGACTGTACATCGACTGTGTACATCAATTGGAGGGCCCAAGTTTAGCATCCAATGAGGTTCATCAATGATGAAAAAAAAAAAACCCTCAAGAATCAACCAATTTGTCATTTGCAAGTTAGCCTGTTTACTTTGCTAATACCAGGTTAGACTAGCATCAATTCAGATAGCTAACATAATTGACAAGTTAGCAAATTAGCTAACGGTAAATATTGCAACCTTACAGAGATGGAATAAGGTTTTCAGGGTTTTCATCTCACCAGTTAAAGACATTAACTTTTTAATACCCGAGTATATTTAAAACTAACACTGTGGTATAATAACAAACTGGTACACACACTAATAACACCTCCCTTTTCATTTTTTCAGAACTCCCACCACAGTGTCACTGCCGAGCTGATATTATTTGTATGTATGGATATGTACTATCAGTGCAGTAGTGACGCTGACAGTGCGTGAGATGGGCGTGGGTACGTGAGTGTAATTTGGGCAGAGTACATGGTTTACACGTGTAGATTGCGTTATCTGGAAAGCACAGCAAGAACACACTATTCTGAACCCAGCAGTGACACTCGCATCAACAACATGTTCACTAACCATGTCAGTGTCGTTGCTGTGCTGAGAATGGACCCAATGTGTCCAGGTACAGTTCTGTTGGTGGACAGGGTAAAGTGGAGGCTAAAACTGGGCAGAGAAATAATTCATTAAAGTCTGTTGTGACAATGAGTTTAAATAGTAATATGCTGTAGGACTGGATTTGAGTAGCTGTGGTTTAGGGTTCCAGAATAAAACTATATGTATGTTGGGAATAAAACAAAAACAAACAAACAAACAAAAAACACCAAATGCAGTCTTTTTTTTGTTTGTTTAGCTGCCACCTAGTGGTCTTTATCATTTAATACCGAAGTGCAACCTGTATACAGTATTTATATCATGAACGTTTTATTTAATAGTATAATTATACTGTTCGGAGTTTCACATGTTCTACCCGTGTCAACGTGGGTTTCCTCTCAGTTCTCCTGCTTCCTTCAGCCTCACAAAAAAAAGCCAATAAGTGGATTGGACTGTCCTCCAATCTAGAGTGTCTAGAGCGCTTACCGGAGATCCATCCATCCATCTTCTATATCGCTTATCCTATAGGGTCAAGGGGAACCTGGAGCTTATCCCAGGGAGCATGGGGCACAAGGCAGGGTACACCATGGACAGGGTGCCAATCCATCGCAGGGCACAATCACATACACATTCACACACCCATTCATACACTACAGACACTTTGGAGATACCAATCAGCCGCCCATGCATGTCTTTGGACTAGGGGAGGAAACCGGAGTACCCGGAGGAAACCCTCACAGCACGGGGAGAACATGCAAACTCCGCACACACAGGGCGGCGGCGGGAATCGAACCCCCAACCCCGGAGGTGTGAGCCTAACATGCTAAGCCACCGAAAAAGTCAGCTTTAACTCTTTAAAAGTGATTTTTTTAATTATTTTTTTTGTAAAGAGTTTTCCAAGCTTTGCTATAGGGTGAAAACCAGAACGCAAACTGAGCTGTAACACAAATAATTATCCATTAAAATACAAACAACTTCAAGAAAAATCTAAGTCTGGTTGTACTGTTGAGATATTTCTAGAACATGAATTTATTTTTTCAGCTTTTTTCTTTAGCCAGAGCAGAACTTATTGATTAAACAGAAACGTTTAATAAATGCACTCAGAGCGTACAGTGTTTTATTTATCGGCCTTCTAAACCACCTACATATGTTTACAGCTTGTGAAATCAGAGTTTGGTGCACGGTCCAGTCTGTGTGTGTGCAGCTTGCAGAGCTTTGAGTTTGGTCTCGGAGTGTTTGGCTTTGCTGTGCATCCTCTCGAACTCGGCGGCGATCTCCATTACGGATCTGTTCCTCGTCTCGGGTACGTTGTACCACGTGAACACCGCAGTGGCAAGGCAGAACGCGAAGAAGATGAGGAAGCAGAAATAGTCTAATTGCTCCTGTGGGGCAAAGAATTGTAACGTGAAACAAAGGCAATAAACATAATGACTTTTTAAAGTGTCTGATCAAATGATGGTTCTGTCCTAATCACAGATTAGTATTCCTTGTTATGGCCGGGAAGCAGAAATCAATCCCCGGTTATTTCTATTAACAAAGCCAAACATCATGAGCTCTGGAACTGATGCTAAAAATGATCATGGCGAGTCCCTCTATGATCTCCCATGATGAGTGTTTGAATTCTTCAGTGTAAGAGTTTATAAACTCACCACTATGAGAGGAAACACCATTCCCACGAAGAACAGCCCCACCCAGTTTAGAGTGCAGGCCACAGTGAACGCTGCTGACTGAAAGGACTGGGTGAAAAGCTCGCCAGGCATGGGCGCTACTATACAAGCTGTTTCACACAGAGAGACGGAGAGGTGCGAAGAAGGAAAACACACGAGTCATGTCATAAATTCGTAGTGTGAGTAGTGTGTTCACTCTGAGAGACTAAGAGACATGCAGTGCATTATTAATATCTATATGATGTCCTAGAACCACCGAGGGCCACGATGGACACAATTCCAAATGCATTACACACTAACGGTCATGTAAGTGCACTTAGTCTGCACCTGGTCCGCTGCAGAAGGAGATGATGAAGAAGAAGATGAGCACCATGCTGCAGTACGGCATCCACGACACGTGCACCTTCAACATCAGAGTCGCAGCGTGATCATTTTGTTTAACATGCAGAGAGGTGAGGTGAGGTGAGGTGTAACTGACCTGCAGGTACATTGTGAGTGTGAGGACGAGCAGTGCAATAGACATGCACAAATAACTCCGAACCATCAGTATCTTCTTCCCTGTGTGCTCAATCAGCAGCCCCTAAACACACACACACACACACACACAAACACACACAAAATGATGGCTCGGTTTACATTTACATTTTCATCATTTGAGTCAAAATTACATGTGATCCCTTTCAAACCATGTGAGGATTTCAATTTCACCATTAAATTAAATGACCCTAGCCAAGCTAACTTTGGGGGGATGGGCTGGTGGTTTAGTGGTTAGCACGTTTGCCTCGCACCTCTGGGGTCGGGGGTCCAAATCCCGCCTCCGCAGAGTTTGCATCACCGTACTTCGGGGGTTTCCTCCACGTACTCCAGTTTCCTCCTCCAGTACAAAGACATGCGCTGTAGGCTGATCGGCATTTCCAAATTGTCCGTAGTGTGTGAATGTGTGTGTGATTATGCCCTGCGATGGGCACCCCGCCCAGGGTTTCCCTCGCCTGATTAATCCAGCTAGGGCGGGAAAAAAAAGCGTTCCTCGGTCGATGTGTGTAGTGCAGCAGGTGATATCCCTATCCCAGGGTACTCAAGGCGATTAGTTGGATTAATGGAATACGCAGGTATGTATAAACTCATGTCATGACACAAGAAAGACACCAAATAATGTTTTATGTGTGATGTGAATATACAACTCGCATTGGCCAATATCTTTCTGAATTTTTGTTGACTTGATTTACGTTACATTAGCTACCACATTACATTTCAGCTTTGTCAAGGAGGTTTCTGGACAACCAAAACCTAGGACTGGGAAACACACTCGCTAATATTTTACTCGCTGTCACGTATTTAATGTACAAACAGGGTACAAACGCTTGATATGGTGATAACACTCAATACTTTGCAGAGAGTGAACGCCTCGAAAGTCCTTTTAAACTGTGGTGTGATTGTGTGTGAGATTGGATGCAGGTGTGCGTGATTTGAATGAAATGAAATGAGTGTTCTGGGAATTGCGGTCCATGGTGGCCATGTTTGTAGGCCGCAGTGCAGGATGGGAAATGTAGTCACTGGTTTGCTGTGATATGACACTCGCTAATGTGCGTGCGTGTATGAGCTTGAAGGCTTACGGAGGTGATTACAGTGGAGGATTCACACAACCCCGTCCCCAGAGCCACATAGCGTAGGTTGTGTGCTGGGATTCCGGCAGCGCGGAACACATCGGACGCGTACAGATAAACCTGTAGAAACACAGCGCATACAGTACCGGACCTATAGGTAACTACATGTAATCACTGAACAGGAAGGAGATGAACTGTCTGCTTAGAATCAATTCGAATCAGCACCATTATTATTTGAGAACTGTCCGCCCTGTATTATTTATTATTTAGCCAGTAAGATTGTCATTGTGGCTGTGTGTTTGTGTGTATGGCTCACAGCGTTGATGCCACACAGCTGCAGTGTGATGAAGTTGATGATGATGGTGAGAAGCTGCCAGCGGACGGAGCGGGCGAGCAGGAGCTCCAGCACGCTGTGGTTCCTCACACCTTGCAGGGCCACACGCTCCTTCAGCATCTCCTCCACCTCTGATCTGTAGTCAGCATGAGAACCTCGCAGCTGCTGCAGAGCTACACACACACACACACACACACACACACACACACAAAGAGGTACATTTTGAACAGGCTTGGAATTCCCTCACCACACCGTTGTAATGAAAGTAAGTGAGTGTGTGTGTGTGTGTGTGTGTCTCTCACCTTTCTCACAGGCAGATTTGTCTCCCCGGTCTAAGAGCAGGAAGCGTGGAGACTCGGGCAGGAAGTACAGAGAGACAAGCTGCAGAAGAGCAGTCAAGGCACTAAAGGCCAGCAAGAAGGGCCACAAAGTTTCTGATCCCAGTATCTCGCTACACACACACACACACACACACACACACACGAGGACATGGGGTGAGCAATACATCATTCACATTAACCACATTAAGTCATCTGTTATGGTTAGCTGCACTACATAATTAATGTTTTGAGGTGAAGTTACACATTTTCAAACCATTCTTGTTACAAAATATGATATCATAATGTTATCACATGCCAATATCGCTCGCCTCTAGCAGGACGTTGCACAATATACTGTACACACACACATATATATGTGTGTACAGTATATTATATATATCACCTTAGGGAGTTTTTCCTCGCCACTGGCTTGCTCAATAGGGATAAATTCACACACTTAAAATCTGTATCCTGTGTTTATATGTTTCTGTAAAGCTGCTTTGAGACAATATCCATTGTTAAAAGCGCTATATAAATAAAGTTGAATTGAATTGAATTGAACTGAACAATACACACACTGACATTTATACCCATCCTCAGATCACTGTGGACAGAATGAGATCATCTATGGTTTCTTTTCACTGTATACAGCCTGGGAAAATGTGTTAATAGATCGCACGTGCTCTAGTAGATGAGGTCTCAATCCCAACGATGAGGTCACATGACTCACCCGATGCCGAGCAGCTGGCCGAAAAACTTCCCCAGTGAGACGAAGCTGCCCACAGAAGCACCGATCAACCCTCTTAAACTTTTGGGGGCACAGTCCAGCACATACATGGTATGGGCTGTCAGAGCCACGCCTGCAAAACACACACATGCGCGCGCGCGCGCGCATGCGCACAATTAACCTTTTAGTAAAATTGTATGCAAAAAATTCCCACCAGATTTACAAACGTTTCACAGATTTTCCAAGCGCATTACTGATTAACAACTAAGCCACGCCCATAAAACTCCATAAAAGGCAAGGCTCACAGGGAGCTGAAAACAATAAAATGGCGAGTGAATGCCGAAAGAGCACCTCTTAAATCCGACATATTATACCACAGACGCACACACTAACTCTTCTTCCTTTTATAGGGTGCCATTACTTTTAATTGAATCGCTTGTGTTATTTCTCTTAATTGTTTTCACAAAATCTTTATTAAATGCTTGAGTGTAACTGAAATAAGCTATCAAATCTTATAAGATACAATCGTTTTGGTTTTTTTCCCCAACTAACTAACTGGATTTTCCTAAATGCAGCATTACTTACGCAAATACTCCAACAAACCATTCATGAATAAATCCATTTTTATCCATCTATTGAATTAAAACGACAAAAATGCTGAATTTTTTCACATTCTGAGACATTTCTGTTCACCTTATTCCTCAAACTTTAATAAAAACCATTCTCCCATGAACACAGTTAATGTATAAGCTTGTTTTTTTTCTAATTAGGTGTAAAGCTGTTACAAATTTTCCCAAAGAAAGAAAGAAAGAACAAAAGACAGCCATCAGAAAGTCTTCAAATCCTAGCGCTGCTTGAACATAGTGGGAGTGACTATATTTCGAAGTGTCCACGTTAAACGATATTTATATCGAGCACTTAAATATCTTAAATATCACAATATAACTGATTATAGGATTTCTTTACAGCAGCAGCAGCGGACCTGAATTGATGCCGTACACGAGACGTCCCACCATGATCATCTCGAACGAGTGTGCGGTTTTGCTCAGCACCATCAGCACGGCTCCACAGATGGCCACCACGTTGTTCAGCATGAGGCATCTCTTCCTGATTACAGAGCAACCGGATGAGAAGCTGATTAGAAACACAGGATTGTGGTGTTGTCCATCCATCCATTTTCTGTACCGCTTATCCTACACAGGGTCACGGGGAGCCTGGAGCCTATCCCAGGGAACTCGGGCCACAAGGCGGGGGACACGCTGGGAGGGGTGTCAATCCATCGCAGGGCACAATCGCACACACATGCACACACTACAGATGATTTGGACATGCCAATCAGCCTAAAGAGCATGTCTTTGGACTGGAGGTGGAAACCCGAGTACCCGGAGGAAACCCCCTAAGGCTTATAAACATGGCATATAGTCAGTAATTATACACTTATATCATAAGTAGACCTGAGAAACTGGCCACTGAGAGTAGATCAGGGGTTAATCCATCACACTTTGGCTTTTTTCCTTCTCTTAAGATTTAGTAATCCTGGTTATTAAGGAAATACAAAAAAATAATAATAATAATAATAAATAAAAATCCACAATTTATTCCTTACTTAAACAAGTCATGTTTTTGTGTCTTGTTTCTTCGGTATTAAGCTAAAAGATAATGTCTTGATTGCTTGAAATTACATTGTTAAGCTATGTAAAGAGATTATTTTTGTTAAAAAGTCCATGACAAGTGATGTATAGTCAATGTTATAGAATTAACAAAGCGAATATGTCTGTACACTGCCCTCCACTAATATTGGCACCCTTATATAGTAAATATAAGCAAAGAAGGCTGTGGAAAAATTGTCTTTATTGTTTAACCTTTTGATCTTTTGTTAAAAAAATTCTCAAAAATACTCTGCTCTCATGGATCTCAAACAATTGCAAAGCGCCGTACATGATTACGAATAGTAAAACTATCTAGAATGAAAAGGTTTACAGTAAGTGTGTTAGAGTTTGAAATTTCCATGCTTTGAAAAACTAGTCTAAAAATATCACGATATTCTAAAATCGTTGTTCAAAAGTCTCTTTGCATCCTTGTAAGCACATGTTTTGTTCTTTCTTAGAAAGCTGAATGACTCTTGCATAAAATTGTTTAATCTGTATTCTGAAAACGTCAAAGGTTTGGTAACCATCTGATCACACACTGTGACTTCCTGAGAAAACCATGACACCATGACAACCTGAATCTGCAGCCAAATCTGACACCTTTTGCCTAAACTGGAGAGATGAGCACCTGGTGGATGTTTAATTTTTGCTCCTCTGTATATATAGGTGATTAAACGCCACTGTGTCTCTCCTAACGTCAAATCCATGGCTCAATGAATTACTCTCTGCCAAAATTTACAACTCATCCATGTAGCAGAGAGATTCACAGATTAACCGGTCATCTTAATCATTGCTCAGTCTTCCTCTCTCACCTACTTTAAGATGTCCATAACTTATCAATGTGATTGGGTCTAAGCCCTAAAACCAACCCCCTCCCCATCCTCTCTGAGCTTCCAGATTTATACTGATACTAGATCTTCCACATGCATGATCTACTTGAGGAAAGAAATTGATGGTTGCAATGCTCATGATTCATTCTGATATGGTGCTAGCTCTGATTAAAATGCTGCTCCAGGCACGGTATTTCAATCATAAACCTCCCCACCACCATCACTCTTCAATACCCAGGACGTTCAAGGTGTACTTCAGCTAAAAATGACAGTTACCCTGAATGCAGCTCAGACACAAACGTGCTTGGTGTCTGATCTTAGCTTCTTTAGTTGTAGTTATAGCCACCAGTTTAGCAATGTACAAACTGCACGTCTAAATGATCATGCACTCGTCTCAATTACGTCATTTGGCTCGGTAATACATTTGTATTACATTCTAAACATATCTAGTACACAAATGTATTTAATCAGGGGTGGGTTAACCAGTAGCCCAAGCCCCGGGACAAGCAAATTATTATGGTTTGCGCTACCGTGCGTAAATGTGACGATGTGTATAATGTAGATGTGCGACTCAGATCATAGAACATCACAGCCTTCTATTAATTATGCAACTGATGCAATTGCACTGTTTGAACAACAGAGGTCCAAATCTGCACAACCCATGGAGTTAAAACATAATGAGCATGCACTGGACCCGATAGCTCCGAATCACAACGACCAGCATGCATTGTAGGTTATACGGTTACATGACTGTGGTGTAACAGTTAAAAAATAAATAAGTAAATAAATAAAAAAGAGTTCTTCAGTAGATTTCAAATGACACCAGCCCCACGCCTCTGTAATCTACGGTGCCTAAGAAAAATGTGGAAACCGGGCATTTTAGCCGACTTTGGAGCTCTATTTCAAGTTAAAATGCCACCTTATGCACTGCTATGGAGCTCATTATGTTGCAATTCTTCCTTTTCCCTGGGTCAGAGACTTCATATTCAATCAAATGTTTGGGAGAATTTATGAATTTATTTATTTATTTTTAAGATATGGTGAATCTGTAGTACATTTTGTTTAAACTCTCTTCGTAGCAATTTTTTTAAATTTATGTCATTTTGTACAGACAAAACTGCACGTTGTTTTGCACTGTTTATGATTCAGAAATAATAATAAAAAAAGGAGTCTGTTCACTCAATTTTCCTTCAGTCAAATTTTGTTCATGTATGTAAAGAAAGGACATCTCAGTACATAGCTAAAATATTAGGCAAAAACTTTCTGGCAAACACGATACACTTCATCACCAGAGACTTTTTCCGGAGAGAATAAGTACTCGTTTATATCTATAGTCTGTATTAATGCACCTAATTAGCTTGTCGTACTTTTAAGATAAATAATGTAAGTCGCAGTTAGATACGTTGGTTAAATTATACTGTTAGTTGCTGGAGCTTTAGGGTAATAAATTGATAATTTATCCACCCCTGGATTTAATTCCTGACTGTCCTTTCTCTCTTTATCGAACTGTATACATCCTTTACACTCTTCCTCTTACACCTTTTTTTTTTTTTTTTTTTATAAGTAAAAAGTGATGTAAACTTGTGCATATCCACTTTTGAGTTTGTATATTTTTACCTGCCGTAAGTTACAACGATGCGCCCGGCACACAGGGAGCCCAACAGACCCCCGATGCAGTACGTGGAGACGATGAAAGACCAGATAAGCGAGAGCTGCCAATGTTCCAGATAGAGGCCATATCTCTGCACGCATGTGCTGTTCACCAGCTCTTTAATGTACTGACAACACAAGCAGGATGATTAATTATAGCAGCCGAATGCTGAACTACAATCACTTTGTGCCTCTTACACAAACTTAAAGGGGCAGTTTGTAATGTTTAGAGGACTCCACTGCCTGATGAATTGAAATCACAAAATGCTATGCTTTGTTTCAACTGGGTGGGTGGAGTTTATTTCCAATACGTAAAAATGAAACAAAAATAAACTAAAGCTTTTTTTTTCTTTTTCTTTTTCTTTTAAAGATGCATTTTAAAATGATATTATAATTACAGGTCTAAATACACGTTTAAACATTACAAATTGCACCTTTAATGGAGACTTGTGTGGACACAGAGACCTGACCCCAGATCAGCACAGGCCAAACAGCGTTATCAGGTCATTTAAAAAAAATTTTCAAAACATTAAAAAAATAAAAAGTACATTAAAAAAAACCTAAATGAAATAAAAATATATAAGAGAACAGAAAAGCACTGAATAGATAAAAATATATAATTTAATAAGTATAAATAGGTAAAGTAAATCCATTAAATCAATAAATACTTTAAAATTCGTTTTAAGAAGAGAATGGTTTTAAAAACCATTAGGGTGCTTTTAAGGATGCTTGTCCTATCTATAACAGATCCTCTAGCTTTTCCTTTATACCACATTCAACACACACTTTCACTCACATCCGACGGTGCGGTGAGGACAGAAACGTGGAAGCCGTAATGAAACGTCCCCCCAATACCTGTGATCAAAATGACTGCAACAAGCACAGGATTCTTCAGCTGAGCACAAGCAAGAAAACACACCTGAAGCCACAGAATTCATGCTTAGGGGGAACAAAAATGGAAGTATTGAAAACTTACCAAAAAACTTACCAGCAAATGCAAGACGTTCGTCATGGCACGGTGTAGTTCTCCCACAAGTCTCGTGACCCTGATTTGGTCCCCTCTGTGAACATCGAGATAATTCTGACACAGCAAACCTGTGAATGTCTAACTGACATTGTTGAAATGTAACTCCTTATGGACAATTGGTGAAAAATTAGGTCTGATGTAACAGATGATGAGACACATGATCTCTTCACAATGATCTCTTCATTCAGAGACACAATGATCTCTTCACCAATAGATTTGACCAGCTAAACTATAATGTTTTTCTTTTTTCATCAATAATTTTGTGCTATTGTTTTCTAATTGTAGTACAGTTTCTGTAAGGGAAAGTTTGAATGCCTTAGATGGAGATCCGGCACTAAAGCCCTCACAGCAGGGCTTCAGGTCATCCACGGGAGCACCAATCCTCTCCGTTTCACATGTCTAACAGGTTTGCTCTCCTCAGTGAAGCACCTGCTGAGAAACCTGAAAGAGCTCTGGTTATAGGAGACTCTATCTTAAGCCACGTGAAATTAGCTACGCCTTTACAGTTGCAATCAAAATTATTCAACCCCCATTGCAAATCAGGTTTACTGTCAAAATTTACAGACTTTCAGCTGT
>JANDJT010000060.1:3674015-3686223 GCA_024331685.1 Stegophilus panzeri
GACGTCATCCCTGCGCCGCTCTATGGTGATTGGCTGTAAGTGTAGGAAGCGCTTGATTTGATCTGCAGCTGAGTTTTAGTGGAGGACGAACTTTAAACGTTAATATCGCAGTCGATCATGTTCATTTAATCGTGGGCAATCAAAATCGTAATCACAATCGATATTCGATTAATTGTGCAGCCCTACAGGGATGTCTGTATATTAACAGATCTAAAAAAAAATTTTTTAAAAAACCAAAACAAGGGGGACATGTTGATTTGACATCGCACCATAAACAGAGTAGGGACTGGTAGTTGATTTCATTACCCCAAGTCGAGGAGGCGTTTTTCGGTGGTTTTTACAGGTTGGACGTGGCAAATGACCTCGAATCCAGCAAAAGGGTGTGCAAACGTGTGCACTCAAATTCATTGTTACCGTCCAAACGCTTGGAAGTATCATGATGTAAAGTTTTCTGTACATCACCCTCCTCGGTTCCTAGGCAGCTCAGCTTGCTGCATTCCAAGAGACGTCAACAAACCGAGTAAGAGACAAAAGCGAGTTTATAAATTCTGTCTCGATCCCCTCGTTCCCAGATACGTGCGACCCAAAATGCCCACACACCGTCTCCAGAGAACTCGCTACGACAAGTAACAAATAAGCCGACCGGGCAGCTGTCCATCGCTGCGGGGCGAAAAGATTAACCAATAAACCAGGATCTGACATGACTGGAAAGCAATAATGTTTCTGTCCTTGAGCTGTTTTTTTTTTTTTCTATGCAATTTTCACATTTCCAGCTTTGTAGTGGAGGACTCACAATATATCTGATCAGAAACACCACCTATACCACATGATAGAGAATAGAAAACCTTCTGTATTTACGAAACTGAATCGCAGGTTCAGACTAAAATACCAGCGTGGCTTAAAAGAACGGAAGCTGGCAAGGCACGTGTCCAGCCCTTGTTCTCGGGAAGCCATGTTTACGATTTAATATCTCCAGAAATATTTTTCCCACACACGTAAAATTTGGCAGACATAAAGACAAACTTGATTTTTATCTTTTGAAATGATCAGATGTTACCACAGAATGCCATTTTTTTTCTTACAGGTTCCTCAAAATGGGGGAAAGTTCAGCATTTCCAAATCTGAGTGGTATTAAGGGCCTATAGACCCCATTTAATAGACACAGATTATAAAAGTCACAGTTTGTGCTTAAACTACTACATTTCATTGAATGTGTGTCAAAATCTCAGATCTGAACTGATCTGATCAGTAGAATTCAGATTAAATAAGTTTTAAACAAATTGTGCTATTTTGACATATTCAGGTGGTGATGTTGACTTACTAGTAGAATTGTGAAACATTGTGTGAACTATGTGTAAACTATGTTTATGCTATTTTCTAGGTTTTGCCTTTATGTCTGCCAAACTTCATGTGGCTGGGAAAAATATTTCTGGAGATATTAAATAAACATTACCATAGTTTAAACATATTTCACCCAATTTTTCCATGATTCTATTAGTAAGTCAACATCGCCGTCTGAATGTGTCAAAACAACACGAATTTTTAAAACTTATCTAATCTGAATTCTACTGATTGAGATCTCAGATCTCAGATTTTGACACACAGTCAATAAAATATAGTAGTAGCTGCGTTCGCACCATGTCGCAATTACCGTAATTACAAGATTCCGACAGGCCGGGCTGGGAAGCTGTGCAGGGGATTTGCGTAAAAAATGTTCGCGTCCTCGTAGAATTCGTAATTACAACTTGTACCACCTGACCGCTGCGACGTTCTGCAGAAACACTCAAAAGCCATATAAACACTTTCTTACATTACCCGTTGTCAACAACACCATCTCACACGGATTTATTTTAGCGTATAGAAACGATGTTTACGCAAACAGCTCCAAGCAGAACGTCCGGTTTGTCGTGTAGTAAATACGGTAATTCCGACATGGCGTGAGCGCAGCCTTTTATAATCTTTGTCTATTAAAGTGGGGTCTATAAGCTCTTAATCTCACTCACATATGGAAACATATTGCACTTTCCCCCATTTTGAGGAGCCCGTAAGAAAACAACCGGCCCTCTAAGGCAACGTCTGAGCATTTACACAGATAGAAATAAAGTTTGTCTTTATGTCTGCCAAATTTCACATGGCTAGGAAAAATATTTCTGGAGATATTAAATAATAAAACAATGCTTCCCAAGCGAGACTTTTTTTTTATTAGAAAATATTTACTTCGGTTTTAGGACACAAGCAACAAATGAAAAACGAACAAACAAAATTGGAGACATGCAGCAACAGCAACCCTACTGGAATTGACACGAACCCTAACGCAGCCTGTCTGGGGTTCTCCAGAGCTCTGATTTAGGTCTGAGAGCCTCGCAGGTGTATGTCAAGATAACACAGTAGCATTATGCGAGCTCACCAGTGACTCACGCCTCTTCTTGCTGCTCTTGTTGCTCTCCTGGGAATCATCACACATCTCCTCCTGCCTCCTTTTACCCACTGTATCTGAGAAAGAAAGAAGGGAAGAAGAAAAAAAAAAACCTTGTCAGTTCACGGCCTTAAAGCTAATCCATCAACGCCACAGAGACAAGGTTCAATAAATGAGACGAGCTGTTAAACACCACTTCTAATCACAGCTGAGCAGCTGGAAAATAGCAAGTAGAAAAACCAGCAACACGTTTATGAGCGACTGAGTGAATTGAACATCACCTCCATTTCCAGATGTCTTCAACGATGAAGGATGTTCAAGTTTGGTCTCCTGAAAGAACGAGAAAACACGGTTAATGGACACGACCGTTTCATAAAAACAAATCCGACTCTCCTAGAATACATTTTGTCTGTATCTCAGACTCGTTTGTGGTCTTTACCCGTCCTTCGTGGTGCGACGTCTCCATCTTCACCTCTGTTACTTCGTCCTCTTCGTCAGAGAACGAGATTGTGTCCTGAGTCGACGTTGCAGTAATCTTCCTTGGCCTGGTGAACACCACAACCGCTGTAGGTCACTTCTACACTTAGACAAATTCAAAAGTGTCGCCCGAGCTCCACCGTCTCGTCTTACCCCATTGAGATCCCTGATATCTCCACATCCGAATCGGAGGACGAGTCCACAAGTACAGGATCTGAGGCTTTGGCAGCACCGGGTTTACACGGACGCTTGGCCTCAGGAGTTTCTGGTACTGTGTTGTCTGTAATAGAAGAACATTTTGATTTTAGGGTCGACCTGGAAAGCACGGATTTGCTTAGACTCAAGATCAAATTTAAGGCATGGGTTTAGTGAAAGAATTTTTTTCAAACATCACTGGATGGTAATGACTGGGTGAGGATGAGGTAAGGCTGATGATGATGATGCTTAAACTAGGTATGGATTCATTTAATTTAATTCAATTTAATAAAGACAAAAAAAAAAACGCAAGAAAACCCTAAAATACACTCCATCATTGACTACCAAATTAATTTATATATTGTTATATATTATAAATTGAACGCTGACGTAGGTACGGTGACGTAAATCACCATGACAACAACGTTAATTTGCATTAATACACAAGAAGAGACATCTTCCAGACAGTTAGCTGGGATTGAGCCTGTAATCTGGGCTGTATCCCAATTTACTCCCTATTAAAACTACAAAAGCACTACATAGGGAGCACGCGCCCATTATGTCACGCTCTTTGTAGTGCACTTATACAGACATTAGCTGTCCATTTGGGATTCGGCCAGACTCTGCCTACCGGTACAATCCGCAAGAATTTCGGGTTCTTTGTTCCTCATTGTTTAAGCAGCACACATTCAGGAAGAAAGAAAACGTCCCCTGGTGCAAATATTATTCACGACACAAATGAAAAAAAAGAAAGAAATGTATACATGTATATCAATTCCCTACCGGAAACGTCAAGTTTAAACAAACTTAAAGAGCCCCAAAGAAATTAGCCGGCAGGCTAACAAAGAATGTCATATTTGTAGCTTAGCTAGCAAGCTAACTACCAGCCAATACATTTGGCAACCTGGCAAAAACTCCTTTCTTTTTGTGCATGCATTCGTTTTAGCCCATGCTAATATAATCCGATAATGCGTCACGGAAGCCCTTTTAGGACATACTGAATTGATAACGCGTTTTACTGTGTAGACATTTAACTGGGGGGAAAAACTACTGTACTGTAACACACTAAGAGCCGCATGGCTGACAAAATATGGAAAGGTTGCCAGATTGGGTTCAATTAATCCACATCATTCATTTAAAGATCCCATGAAAACAAAATTGACATTTAGTATGAACATGTTAATGTTAAGGTTATTTTAAACTAGTGCGTTCCAAAACAATGACAATGAAGTTCGCATTTAGAAGATACTGTATATGCATTCAAAATGTACGGTCTCTCGCTAGCACCGATACAGAGCAACAGTTTCGATGACATCATTCTGCACTCATCAGATTTTCCGTCCAATCAAATGCTCTCGAATCAGAAGTGTTCTTCACCCAACGTTATAAAAAATCCATGGTACTAACTGTCATGTACGGCTTAGCCCGGGATGTGAAGTAAGTTAAACGCTATTGGCTGTTTAAAAAGGCGGAAGGGTCACTCGATATGTCCCACCCTGACTTCCTATTTCAGTGGAAATCAGGTCAAAATGTAGATTAATTCTGCGCGTTTCAAGGTACTTCACAGGAGCTTTAACAACCTCGACCTCACAGTATTATTCATGTGACCAATGGTATAGCTAGGAATTATACTATATGGTTACAAGTTTATGGACACCTGACCATCACACCCATATGTTCTTGTTGAGCATCCCTTTCCAGATTGAATCCCCTCTTTACTGTTATAATAATCTCCAGTCTTCTGTGAAGGCTTTCCACTAGATTTGGGGGGCATGGCTGTGGGGATTTGTGATCATTCAGCTACAAGAGCATTAGTGAGATCAGGCACTGATGTTGGATGAGGAGGAATGGGGTGCAGTCGTGTTCCAGTTCATCATAAAGGTGTTCAGTGGGGATGAGGTCAGGGATCTGAGCAGGACACTGGAGTTTTTCCACCTTCATCAACCTTCTCAAGCCATGTCTTCATGGAGCTCACTTTGTGCACAGAGGCATTGTCATGCTGGAACAGGTTTGAGCCTCTTAGTTCCAGTGAAGGGAAGTTGTAAAGCTACAGCATACAAATAATTTTTATAGAGTTCTGTGCTTCTGACTTTGTAGCAACATTTTGGGGAAGGAACACATATCGTTGTGATGGTCAGATGTCCACATACTTTTGCACATGTAGTGTAATTTCACTGGGGGATGAGGAAATATACTCAATTAAACCACCGCTTGAAATGAAATTTAAAGTGAAATTGATAAGAGTGAAGCACTCATGCATTTTAGATGGATGTCAGAAGGTAGTAGGAGCGGTGGTGGTCGTGGTGATGGTGGCATTAATTTATTTCATTATTTGAATCATTTAAGGCACAATCTACCATCAACCAATCTCACCATATTAATTGCCATAAAATAACTTTATTCTAGTAATGGGGGTGGGAGGATGTGTAACATCATGTTATGTTATTAAAAAATCTGCATTTCCAGTACGTCTCCTCAGTATTTCTCCGCTCAGAATGTAGTTAGCTGGCTTTTAAACAGATATGGGGGATAAAAATGATTCTGATTCATCCCCTTTGCAGTTGGTAGACAGTAAAGTTTGATTAAACAAACTGAGGGACGTGTTCATTTGACGTTTGGAACAGTTAAATATGGAGGACTTGTGATGACTTGATTACATTTTTATTCACATTATTATAGAGCAGTTAAGCAGTTATTGAGTAATTACTTTATTTGACATTCATGTTATCAGCAAGCTGTACGTACGGTGCAGCGCCACCTCTTATTATAAATATGATGTTATTTTGTTAATTGAACAGTATAGTAACATTTCAGCAGATTATACCAATCATAGTCTGGCCAAGAAAACAATCACTGAAAAAAACTGCAATGACTCGGTTTGGAGCCGAAAGATTCGACTCTTATTTCTGAGATGAATCAAATGAAATGAGTGTCTGAAAATTAGTGAGTTCATGAACGATTTGTTCATTTTGAACGAATCTTTAATATGACTCAAGAACAACGAGTTGTCTAGGAGAGTGATTCGTTCATTTTTTTTACCGCACATGCGCTGCAACATCCCCATAGGTTCTGTACCGGAAACAGAAAAGATTACTTCAAGTCCCAAATCTTCGGGTTCGAGTCGTTTGTTCTTCCAGTGACCGCCACATAGGCAACGCACCATGCAGTACCGGAAACAGGATAAACGAACTACTCAAACGACTCGGATCAGGAGGTGAGGTGAACTGACAGACTGCATAGCCTGAAAACCCAGCTAAGCTATTAATGAATCATTTCTGTTTCTCATAATTCGGCCTTGGTTGCATTAGCGTATAGTTTTATTTTATAGTTTATTAAGTACTAAATGTGTTGGGGAATTTAACATGTAACATTTTAATTATATTCTGTTGAAATGAACGAAATGACTCGAAAAAAGATTCGTTCGTTTTGCTGAACGAGATTCAAAAGATCCGAGTCATTCAAATGATCCGCAACACCCATCACATGTGAAAATCCCCAATCTGGCAACACCCAGGACTAAAGGAAGCTCGCGCGTGTAACCTTGGTAACTACGGTGGCCTCAGTGAGACGGTTTTTAAAAAATAAATAAATAATAATGAATGCTGAAACAGACACACGAAGCAAAAAAAAACTTGTTTCATTAAATATGTTCCGCAAACTATGTAAAAAATGTTTCGTTGGTTTTTTTGTTTTTTTTCTTCACTTGCAAATTACGTGTCATTTTTTTGGGCCCAATTTGGAAAATGTACAGTGTAAATATATTAGTTAGATAAGTAAAAAAAAGTTTTTTAAAAATAAATAAATAAAGGCAAAAGCCACTTAAATGAATCAAGTTGGTTAAAAACTGACTGAATATCACCTAAAAGGCTTTAAAATCTACTCATAGGTCAGATATAATTTATTGATTTTCATGTGTTTTATTATTATTATTATTAATCTCATTTTATCTTCTTTTTTTTAACATTTATTTTGCACCATTGTTAGACAAATGGCCTAATGTTCCCAAAAATATGAAGGCCTTGTTTACAGATTTGTTTATAATATGATTAGAAGAAGAAGAAGAAAAAGATGAAGAAGATGAAGAAGAAGCTATGTTTATTATCAGATGATGAACAGCTTAATTAAGAACAATGTTCTAATAAAAATCCGTATCTAAAACACTACACCTGGTCTCGAAGTTACTGTACAACAATAACTGCAGTCATTCATCTTCTTTAACAGCAGTTCCAGCTGTAATTCAAATCACAGACTTACATTAATGCGCTCATTCTAATACTTTAGCGTTTCTATAGTAACAGCACCTTCACAGGGATTAACACAGGTATCTAACACTAATAATAAACAGATTTTTTTTATAATTATAAGTCCTATTATTAAACAAGAAACATGTAAATTCATTGATGTGGTGATGTTTGCTGTAAAGGGACATTCATTTAACTTTTATGGAAGGAGTCTCCAGTTTCAGTGCTGTGTAACAGTCAGTAAGTTTTCCGACACGGGAAAATCTTCAGGACAGAGGAGTTTATGCTTTCTGATTTCTGAGTTTCTGAGTAACATGACAACGTTTTGTCGTCTTATTAACTAGAAGAGATGCTGGTGAGAGGACGACTGTTTATAGCTTTAGTGAGAACAGGGACTAACTCGCTTCACGGATGTTCCACGACATTAAATGGATAAAAAGCGTGTTCATTAGCAAAAAAAAAAAAACCACATGCTGTTATTAGGGGGATAAATCCACTTTAAAGGGATAACATTAACTCTGCTTTGCATCGGGCATGGAGCCGCATCACTCCACCCCATCAGTGATTATTTTCCTACAAAAGCACACCCCAAAGTCTTTTATTGCTTACCTAGGAATGAGCTCGTTTCATTTATCAAGCATTTCACTATTAATGGATTGAACTCCTTGGCTTTGAAAATTGATGGTGCTTGTAGTTGCTTGTGTCAGTAAGCCTTAGTAAGAGAATAAAGTGGCTTTGAGTGTAATGCCTGTCATGGGAGATGAGCGGATGGATTTACTGACAGACACTAACACGGACCTTCATTTCAGACAGATCAGTTATAAGATATTGACTCTAGGTCCTGCAGAAGGCACAAAGGGAATGGTAACATTCACAGAGCTGAAAAATAACAAAGACTATAAGCTCTACACATCTATAAAGCCTTATAATATTCTAGTAGTAAATTCCTTTTATTATCTTTTGAGACTGGCTTGTTTTGAGAAACCAACACATGGAAGAAGAAAACTGATCTGCCTTAAGAGTGCTTTAAGATCATTTCACTTGATAAGAATATAATGAGATAAAATATCCAGAAGTAGGCTGAATAATCTTTTATAACTTCATCATTATATCATTAAGAAATAATAGATCCATTTGCTTTTATTGAACAGTGCTTGATAGGATTATTTATTTATTTATTATAAATTATTGAAGAGGAAAAAAAAAAACAACAACTAAGTTCTCAAAGTGATCCCCAGATGTCCGTTAGGCTCCCTAACAAAAGGTACAAAAGTTCAAATGTAGCTTTATTTCTTGAGTGTGCACTGATTGCATTGTAATGTCTGTTATGTTTTTCCTGAATCTCTCCATATTGGAAATAAAGTGCACTAGAGAGGATGTGAGAGGGGAGCCACTGTTTCATTCATAGTGCATTTGGGATGTAGCCATGTTTTTCTTTTTAAATGGAAGGGGTTTTCCTTCATGCTGCAGCTCATGCTCAGTGTCCCAAGATGACGTAGCGAGTGACTGCAGTGCAGGACTGCAACGGTTCCCGTGCTGTTATTCTGGATCGCCTCAAAGTCCCTTGAAGATGCAATACGGTTATTACAGTAATAATACAGTTGATTAATATATGTAATAAACTGACCTGGGTAACATGGCTACTGTTTGGCTCTGAGCTGTGAGACATTACAGTAGGAGGGATTTACACAATAATAACCCAATAATCCATAAATCTCCCAGTGTTGGATTGCTTCTCAAGAGTGTTACTGATATAAAATCCAGCTTTAATTCATCCATCCATCCATCCATATCCTTCAAGGTCGCGGGAGGGGGGGAGGGCACTTTTGTTAAAATGTTAAAACCAGACACCTGGGAACTGACAGGACTGGGTGAAAACCCTATCCGGAGCCTAGGCTAATACAATGCAGTGCACCTTGCACACACTTATTCATGGGGTTTTCACATGGGGTGGCTGTGGCTCAGGTGGTGAGGCAGCTGTGGCTCAGGTGGTGAGGCGGCTGTGGCTCAGGTGGTGAGGCAGCTGTGGCTCAGGTGGTGAGGCGGCTGTGGATCAGGTGGTGAGGCGGCTGTGGATCAGGTGGTGAGGCGGCTGTGGCTCAGGTGGTGGGGCGCTGTGGATCAGGTGGTGGGGCGCTGTGGATCAGGTGGTGGGGCGGGTTGTCCCCTAATCGTAGTGTTGGTGGTTCGATTCCCGGCCCACGTGACTCCACCTGCCGAAGTATCCTTGGGTAAGACACTGAACCCCAAGTTGCTCCCGATGGCAAGTTAGCACCTTACATGGCAGCTCTGTTACCATTGGTGTGTGAGTGTGTGTGTGAATGAGACACAGTGTAAAGCGCTATATAAGTGCGCCATTTACCATTTAATACTGTTCTATTGTAAAAACTATGCGAGTTTGCATAGCCTTTTGGTTTTGACACCTATAAATAATACGCAGTAATCCATTCCTCACCAATTACAGACATCCTCTTGCGGACGTTGTTGAAGTCCAGCACGGCCAGCAGCTCGTACGTGGTTTGGATCCCCATCTCCACCATGGAGATGGTCTCGGGGGTGCGAGTGCGAAACACGTAGCCAAAGTTCCTCGCAGCGGTGACCAGAGCTCCTTCATCAGGAGACTGAGCCTGGTAGAACAGCTGACCTGGAGAGGAAGGACGTGTACATCTCATCACACACATCATTCACAAACTTCACAAATTTCTTTCACATACTACTTCCTGTTCGTATCGCTTTTCAGTTAGTGGTCAATGCTAGGTGTAATTTTAGTCAAAGTAAGCCTTTTCCTAGCAACTCTGAGGTAAATGTTGATATTCTTGATGGATTTGTCTTGTTTATACTGTCATTATGCTTTTACATTGTCTGTATAAGGACACAACAACAACATGCTAGCTGGCAAGCTAGCTCAATTGGCATTCATATACTCTAGCGCCATTGCCTAGCAATACTGTTCTGACAACTTTAGCCACCTGAAGAGCAAGCATATCATCTAAATTTACTGAATTCCAGATTAATTGTGCACTAGGGTGTTATTAATGATCATTGTGACACAGCATTTCTCAATATAGCAGAACCCATGGACAATCTGTTCGCTGTAAATGCTAAGTAAATGCTGACTGAGCTTTTCACAAACTACTTCCTGTTCACTTTAATGTTTAGTTAGAAGTTGATACTAGGTGTAATTAAACTGTAATTGTAGTCAAACTAACCTTTTCTGTGGTAATTTACTAACATCTGAGGGAAACATTGATAGCTTTAACGGCTTTGTTTTGTTTAGTGTCACTCAGTTACTATGCTAGCTAGCTAACTAGCCAAACTGTTCAAAGCATTTCCAGTAATATAACAGAATGTAGCCTTTTGGCATCCGTATTTTGCAGTTGTAGTATGTTCTCAACTTTAACCACCTAAACAGCAAATATGTCATCTGTCTTGTTGCATTCATTTGTACTGGGTTCTCTCTTTTTTCCCCCACATTAATGGAAGTCAAAATTTGCTCAATATGGCCGAATCCATGGAAATTCAGTTAGCTGTCCATGCTATACATAGGATATATAAATTATAAAAGAAACCAAGCTTTTTATAAGTAATGTACCAACACATCTGAGGTAAATATTGATATTCCTAACAGATTAGTCTTGTTTATGGTGTATTTCTGTTTTTATTTTTCTGTTTTGTCTGTATAAAGACATAACTATGTGCTACTTAGCTAGCTAAAACTGGCAATGCTACGTATAAAGCAAACTCAGCCCTTTCTAAGAAATGCACCAGCACATCTGAGGGAAATTATATTCCCAATGTTTCTAACTTGATAACCGTCACTGTGGCTTTGCATTATCTCTACAAAGGACATAACGTCTATGTGCTAATTATCTACGTTGTTAGCCTTATTTCCAGTACAAAATCTTGAAAATCAGTTGTTATTAGCAGCAAGACATTAAAACACACACATTAACATATTTAAGGGCTTCAGGATGTACATAGTTTGAGTTGTACCTGATTATTTAAGCAAGTTAAATCTGCATTAAGTACAATACCAGAGACAGTTCAGTGTCCTAGACAGAGCACTCTTACCCTCTGTCTTCTCCTCAGGCATGACGGTGTGGCACAGTGCAAGTAGTCTGAAGAAAGCCTGAACCTGAGGAGTTCCCATCTTCACCGCCTCCACGAGGGCATGATCGTAGAAAGAGAACTTCGGGTCAGCCAGTGAGTTCCACGAAAAGTCCACGCTTTCAGTTTTCTACATATGAGAGATAGAAGGAAAGAGAGAAAGGTAAGTAATTGTCTTGTCTTGCGCCGATTCTCACAAATGATGAGAACTTGAGAAGCAGATGCAACCACAATATGGACATACAGTAAGCACAACTACAGATATCTCATTTAATTTGTTACCGACCTCAGTGATCTCTACCCTCTGTCCAGCAAAGTCCACAACTTCACCTGGAGAAGAAAACAACAACACAAAAAACTATCAGTTTACCCTATTGAAAAAAACAATAGAAACCCTTATAGAATTTCTAATGGTTCTCATGGGAATTGTATTGGTTTTAATGGAAACTGTAATGGTCCCTGTAGTTCTCTACTGGTAATTTGTTGCTTTCTATATGGCATATTATGTCTAGTGTATACCATTAAGGACCAATAACTGTTATGGTAATAGTTTTAATGGTTAGCCGATGCTTTATAATGGTATTTGTGGTGGAATCCATTGGAATTTCTGTGATGGTTTCTATTATTTTTTTCAGCAGGGTATCTAGACTATACATGCTAAAGCTAATGCTCTCTATACACTCTCTGTCATGCTGTATATGGCCAACCCTGCTGAAACTAACAACCAAACAAACCTTACTTTTTATGAATAGAAAGGAAAACCAAAAATACC
>JANDJT010000060.1:3688926-3701178 GCA_024331685.1 Stegophilus panzeri
TGAAAGACTCCGCCTCTCTAAGATACTCTTTTTATACCCAATCATCTTACTGACCTGTTCCCAATTAACCTCCAGCTCTTTCTTTTTACCAACACTTACTTTTCCAGCCTTTTGTTGCCCCGTCCCAACTTTTTTGAGAGGTGTTTCGGCCATCAAATTCAAAATTGCCTTATTGTTTCCTTAAAATCATACATGTCCTCAGTTTAAACATTTGATATGTTTTCAATGTTCTACTGTGAATAACACACGAGTTTATGAGATTTGCAAATCATTGCATTCTGTTTTTATTTACATTTCACACAGCGTCCCAAATTTTTGGGAATTGGGGTTGTATTTGACTTCACAGATATAATATAACACAAATATATATTATCTATCAAAATATCTACATTTACAGCCAATTAATTATTTGGTCTAAATTGTTATCTGCAGCCAAATACTCAAACTAGTAAAATTCCATGTACAGCCATGACTTTGGTCTCGTATTTGTTTTCTTTGGGAAAACCCGAGGCGCAGATCTGTTACCGGAAAAATTGAGAAGTAATAAAATCTAAGTGCAGAGGATCAGATCAAATACTAGGCCCATGTTTTGGAAATATATTATTTTTATATAAAAATATTATATTTTTATTTTATTGCTCTGTGAATGTATTTATTTATTTATTTTTGTAAAATGAAACTGCATCAGATCGCTGTATAAATTCTACAGCTTACAGTGAAGTTAACTCGATTCCTCATCTCATTTAGTTTCAGCGTTTTATATGGGGATTCAACCAAGGGACAAAAATATCTCAACTCAACTCTTAACCATGATGTAGATCATCTGTGTGATCATTATAAATGTTTACTCTTTTAGAAAAAATGGTCCAAGGGTTTTGTTTTTTTGTTGTCAAGTTCTTTTGTCAAGGGCTCTTTTGGAAACACTGCTGTCTGGGTTCTACCTATTACATAGGCTACTGTATAACTTTTAAGGGTTCCCCCAGTGGACAACGAAAGAACCCTTTAAAGCTTCTAAATTTGACTTTTTTGTTAAGCATGTAGACATTATTTTCACCTGTGTTAATTTCATTACAAATTTGGCATATTTGACCTCTAAGCCTCTTGATTACTATTTTTTTCCCATTAATTTTCCTGGTGGCAGGTCAGTCCAGACTTTATTATTCCCAGCAACAAATTTCAGCTCTTTCTGGAGGATTCCCAGATGCTCCCAAGCCAGCTGTGAGATATAATCTCTTCAGCTGTTTCTGGCCCGGGGTCTCCGTCCAGTGAGACATACCTGATACAGCTCATCTCTCTAAGGTGCCCCAGCCACCTCGACTGGCTCCTATTCCGAGGGTCACCTGGATTATCGAGCTTGTCATCCTATCACAGAGAGTAGAGGAACCTCATCTCCACTGCCTGTACTCACAGCCTTATTATTCTGGTCATTAACCTAGATTACTGCATTTCTAAAAATGCAGTTCTTGGCTCCAGTCAAAAATTCTAGATTCTAGATTTAATAGCCTACGTTGCCTTGTCAAAGGGGTGGTACCCTCAAGAGTATAGGATCCATCTTTTGCACCTTTAGTGTGTGTGTGGGTTTTTTTTTTTTTTTTTTACATGTTTAATGTTCCTGTAAAATGATTTTTCATACATAATTGGACCTTTAATTGGCTTTTAGAGTAACATAAAGGTATACAACATCAAGGCAAGTCAAGTGGGGTTTTATTGTAATTATAGAAAAGATCAAATTAATAAACACACAAGACAATAAATACACTGCAAGTAAAGGTATTAAAGATGTATCCTTGTGGATAAAGGTGTAAGATGCACCTGATAGAAAGGTAAATTATGCATTTCTAAGCTAGGTGGAGCCTACCTAATAAAGTGGCCACGCATAGGAGTATTTCCTTTGCAGAAGTTGGCGAGCACGACTTTCCCGTGGCTGTTTATTTGCCCCAACCTCACTTGCTAGCAGAGTAACCATGGCAACCAGGAGCGCACTCAAGTTGGGAACGCCCACCAGCGCACACCGTAGCGCACACAGTCGGTGCGAAGCGGCGGCGCTGGGATGGGAAGCCCATTGCAGCCGCAGCGTCGCTTCCTCCAACAGCAGCGCCTCCAACCGCAGCACTGCGCACCGCGAGAGGAGGAAGAGGAAGAGGAGGAAGAGGAGGAGGAGGAGAAGGAGGAGCGCTCCGGCGGGCGGCGCGACTCCCGCACCTGCCACGCGCGCAAGAACCTCGTTTGTCACGGGACGTCGTCTCAAACCCAACTTGGCACTTCAGTAAGGACGCCGTCCGTCTCGTCTTCCCCGAGGCAAGGGTGCCGGTGCAGCGCGTGTGAGCTCACGCCTTCTAGTCATGGTAGTTCATCCAGGCAACATCACCACCGCCACCACCACCATCACCACCACCACCGCCACCACCATCCTCCGCAGCAGCCGGGAAGCCCGGTCGGCGAACCCCGCCGCGAAATAGCCGCCGTCGCGATGAGCGGCTGCAGATACAACGGCGGCGTGATGCGGCCGCTGAGCCGCGCCGGCTCGTCGCGCCGCAACCTGCACGAGTTCGACTCGGAGTCGCAGCCGCTGCAGCCCGTGTGCGCCGTGGACGCGAGGACGGAGAACCGCGTCAGCGCTCCGGTGCCGTACTCCACGGCGGACGGCGGAGGAGGAGGAGGTGGTGGTGGAGGAGGAGGCAAGCAGGGCAAGAAGAAGAACCAGAACATCGGCCAAAAGCTTGGGCACCGGAGGGCCCTGTTTGAGAAGAGGAAGCGCCTCAGCGACTACGCGCTCATCTTCGGCATGTTCGGCATCGTGGTCATGGTCATAGAGACGGAGCTTTCATGGGGAGCGTACGGCAAGGTACAGAAAGTGCTTCTGCTGTTTATAGCCTACACACTCAGCAGGGGGAATCCAAGGGGTAGTTTGGCTGATGCCAAATGTGCACACTTTTTTTTTTTTTTTTTTTAAGTAAATGCATGAAATGTTATTAATCAGACAAGACATGTGGGGACAATTCTGAGGTTCCTGAGAAAACAATAGGGAAATTTATTAATTTATTTATTTTCCAGCGAGAGAGAGAGAGAGAATGAGCTTATAAATTTGCTTATGTTGTGTATCATTAGTTTGGAGCTACAATAATGCAGAAATCATGAAAACCCATGACCACCAATAAGCATTGTACAACCTGCAACCCTCTCTAAATGGCATGACTTTTTTAGGTAATGTAGCTTACAGTATGCAAACAATTTCCTATAAATAACAGAATTATTCTTATTTTAACTTTCACTTAGGAAGACTTTTGTCCTGTTCTAGTTTTTAATAGAGAGATGACAGCTTGTGTAAAATATCAAACCGCATAACTAAAGTCTAAGATGAACACCTGTGCCTGATGCTAAGTGATGGTCTTCAGCGTTTATTAGTTGTTTAGAGCAGAGATTTTCATCCTCACTCTCAGGCAGCCACATTTATCTAATTACGGTTCCTGATAATTAGCTAATCTGTTGGATCTCTGTGTAACCAGTAATGTGCTGCTTGCTGCTCCCCTACAAATAGTGTCTTATGTGTTTTCTGAACCAGTAAAGCTACACTGTTTGGACACTAACCTACAGCGGTGTAAACATGATCCTGACACTACACACTATCAAGTGAACAGGATGTGATTTCAGACCTCCAGCCCACATTAGCCTGGTCGCTCCAATGCAAAAACTAAAGAAGCAGCACTAAACATGTCTTGGCTGATTGACCACAGCTTTATTTTTCCCCCAGATTCACTCCTTTAAGTGTTTCCGGGGACAAAAAGTTCTCAATTCAGTCCATATTCTGTATTCTCATCTAGTTCCTGCCTGACACACGTGAGCAGGTAATGAGCATTCGGTCACCTGTCATCTTTACAACCTGCTCAGGCGAGTCTCCAGCTTGTACTGAATGAAAACGTGGAGCGGCTGAAGGTCTTCACGAACCTCTGGATTAAACTATTTCCTGCAAGCATGTTTACAGCATGGACGTAGCTAGCTTGTGTTTTAAAAGAACCCAGCTAATATTTCAAGGTGGCATTGTAAGTGGAGTTAATTGGCTACATATAAAGATAGCTAGTTAAGAGCTTGATAAATAAAGGTACTTAACGTGACTACTTTTTCAGGAGTCCTAGCATTGCAGCAAGGGATCGTCATTGATTGTCATTAGCTAAACATTCCCTAAGTATTGGATCAAATAAGGTATTAAATAAGCTTTTATTAAACACAGAAGGCATCACTGCAGTAGCAACACAATGTCTACTTAAATTACATAGCTAGCTTCTCTTAAATTACATAACTATTCTTCTCTTTTTAAGAGGAAATTTTGCAGTAGCAAAACATGATCTAGATAAACTATGTAACTAACTATCTTCGTCGTAAGCTGCTTTTCTTCAGTTCTCCTGTATTCATAAAGTAGCAACACGTCTGCATAACCCATGTAGCTAGATAGTTTCGTAGTAAGCTGTTAGCTGTATTTTGTTCTTCGCTGCAGTAACGAAACATTATCAGCATAAACTACATTGCTAGCTAGCTAGCTTCATAGTATGCTACTTCTATTCCAGTAACAAAACATTATCTTGATAAGCTCCATAGCTAGCTGGCTTGGTAGTAAGTTACTATTCTTCTATTTTTGAAGAGACATCACTGCTGTAGCTAAACATTATCTAGATGAATTGTGTTGCTAGTTAGCTTTGTAGTAAGCCTCTATTCTCCGCAAGACCTCACTGCTCTAGCATCGCATTATATTATTAAAATAAACCATTTAGCTAGCTAATTTGGTAGTAAGCTGTATTCTGGTGTTTGAAAGTCCTCGCTGAATGAAATAGCTAAACATTTATCTATCTCAGTTACATAGCTAGCTAGCTTGGTAGTAAGCTACTATTCTACACTTCTTATATTATTTAAGAATCCTCATTGCAGTGGCAAGCACGCTTGGTAGTAAACTATTGTTCTTTCATTTTTCAAGAAGCATCACTGCTGTAAACAGTAAATAAATTGGAGTGAAAGCTAGCTAGCTTTCCAGGTTGCAAACTGACACCGACACAATGTTTATGGATGGGCCAATATTGGGCCAGGGTTGGGCCACTTTGACAAAAGAGCACTTTTCTTAAGTCTGTTGGCGCTGGTGGGCCAAAGTTGGCTCAATGGACATAATTACATTAGACCAAAGTTGCCATCCAACGCTGAATGACTGATGATGGTCCAATAGGTGCCTGGAAGCCTGACAGCCCTGGTGGACCAAATGTCATTTTGCTGCATGGGGTAGTAAGCTACTATTTCTATCAATGGAGTAACTAAAGATTATTTTCATAATCTACGTAGCTATTAAGCTCAACACCACACCAATTTATGTGGGGTCCTGAAAGGTCAGTGGACCATCATTCTCACTACCGTCTCTGACTTTGTGGGGAATTTGTGAGCTACTGTAAACAACAGAAAGCATGCTAACTGACCAAGTAAACATATGCACATGAATATTTCAGCGAGTAACAGAAAAGAGCACGGAGTAGCACAGTCGACCCTTTAACACTGCACACGTCCAGATTACTTTAACCCATTAAACTCTCAGCTTAGTATTATTCAGTAATTAATTCAGAAGCATATTATTCAGTAGTACGATGAATTATTCAAACGACACTGAAACTAATAGGAAAGGTATGTTTTTACAAGAGAGAGGAAATGTAAGGAATGTAAGGAAATGTAAGTACAGACCTATAGACATGTCCTGGAAGTTTCAGGGGGTTAAACTGCAACACTTAAATGACCTGATATTTTTTTCCCCTCTTCTTTTTCAGGAGTCGTTGTATTCATTAGCTCTAAAATGCCTGATAAGCCTTTCTACAATCATCCTTCTCGGCTTGATTATCATATATCACGCCCGGGAGATTCAGGTAACCGACACACACACACTCACACATACACATGCACTCATATACACACGCACACACACACACGCTCTTCCTATTTCATATCAGGTCCAGAGTAAATCACTTAAATCAGCCTTTTCATGAGAGCGCAGTGTGAGCTGTGCTACATCCTCCCTCCTGAAAACATGTTCAGAAGGGCACTTAATGTAGTGGTTAATAATACACAATCAGATTATGTCACCTTGGAGTGTATCCCTTCCCTTAATCAAATTATTCTGTGAAGTGCGCTGGCCGTCTTGAAGCTTTCACTCTAGAGATATGTATGCAAAATGTAGTCTTTATTTATTTATTTTTTTAAAGCATCAATCATACAGAATCATATTTTTTGATCCTGTGATATTTTGTGCACGTCAGCCCCGGTGTTGAACCGAATTAGTGTCGTTGGGGATCCCCTAAAGAAAGTCATTTCTAGTCCGAGAACGTGACCGTTCTCTGGAGGAATGCCGCACTGTACGTAATAATTCATCACTGCCGATTTTACTGTATGAACCACCACAGCGTGTGGCTGCTCCAGAGCCTCGGCGTTATCCTCCAGCGTAATTGTTTCATTTCAGTCGTTTTTGTCTCCTGAGAGGGTTAAGAGAACGCTCCGGACGCTCGGCTCGGCTGAGCAGCTCCCTGCACTTGGACAAAGCTCAATTTTATGACCTTGCGTCAGAGCCGAGTTCGGATTTTTTTTTTTTTTTCACCACGAGTCCCAATTTCATAGCTCATATGTTTGTGTATTGGGATGTGTTGCTTTGTTAAGAGGACAAAAAAAAAAACCCAGACGCAGGCTTAGAATCTTGTAAATGAGAATCTGATTAAGGCTGTTTCTTGTTTCCTCTGAGAATCGAATCAGCTCTCATAGCAAGATCTCACTTATTCTCTCTCGTTTCATCCCCTACTGCAGTCACTAGGTTCCGGATGAACGCTTGCATCTCGTTGTGGTTTCTGTGATCTGAAACAAATCAGGAAATGACTCAAATTACTGCAACACTGTCATGATGGGTATTTTATTTTACACACGCTGGCTGGTGGTGTGAAGATCGATATCGAGGCCGTGTTTGCATCCTCAGCTTCCAGCCACGATATGAGAAACAACTGTATATGTATGACTTAAGGTGTTCTACAGTATTTCAGCAGTTTACACTATTACCAGGCAACCAAGCAGGTACTTTTTCCATAAAGAGAAAGCCTGTTCAATGCAACGCACACTATCCATACATCATCAGCAATGCCTTTTTTTTTTTTTTTTTTTTCCTCATTAGATGCTCAGAAGGTGCAAGAATGCAGTGGTAGATTGATTTAACATTCGCAGCACTGCATTATTCGAGCTACAAGTGAACTTATCAGACCATTAAATTAGTCCGGCGCATCTATTGATAACTTATCGTTAAAACAAATTGATCATTTTATTAGCGGGACCGTGTTTCTTGTGATTTAGTTTGCATGATAAGTGCCGCATTCTGCAGCGCTGACCGTACACTCGGTCATCCGTGCCGTGATTAAGCGAAATCACAGAGAAGGAGCCTCGTGTTCCAGAGATAAACCCGTGAAGTGTTCAAAACGAGGTCATTTAAACCTCAAAATGTCAAGCTCCAGCAAAACTCATCTGACCTTCATCCATCATCAGACTCACATTTTTATATCTCCTCCGACATGGAAATGTTTTTTAATTCAGAACAGAGACGGTGGATGTGGATTGTGGTGTCGGTTGGAATAAATCACTTTTTAATTAAACTGTTGGAAATAATGAATGGTATTATGTGTTTCCTAATCAGAATTGCTCAGATATGAGAAGATAGGAGAAGATAATAAGAATAAGAATAATTGACATTATAATTGGAAATTCCTCACTTTCTGTCCAGGTCACTGAGAAATTAGGGCGAAGATGGATATCTACAAAGTTACAAGAGAATTTCAGCAAAAATGAAATTACGCAATTGTCGTCGCACTATAAATGTAGCTTGCTTCTTTAGTTTTGCTCCAAAGCTACATGGATAATGTTGTGAAAAGGTACAGGACGAGTTTACATCTTATAATTCTGACATTTTTCTCGCAGTTACGAGTTCATGTTGCACAATTCTGACTTTTTTTTTTCTCGCAGTTACGAGTTCATATCACAATTCGGACATTTTTATCCTCACAATTGCGAGTTCATGTTGCACAATTTTCACTTCATTTCTCACTCAGTTCGGACTTTTTTCTCGCAGTTTCGAGTTAACATCTCACAATTCTGAATTTTTTCTTGCAATTACGAGTTCATATCGCAATTCTGACATTTTCTCGCAATTACGAGTTAACATCTCACAATTTTGACTTTTTTTTCCTCACAATTGTGAGTTCAAATCGCACAATTTTGACTTGTTTCTCACTCACAATTCTGACTTTATTTTTCTCGCAATTACAGGTTTACATCTCGTGATTCTCACATTTGTTTCTCACAATTTAGACATCCATTTGACATTTATCGAGTTAAAAAGAACGCACCGACAAAGCCATCAATCATTCTCTATGAACAGGCCATATACAGTAAGGACAACAATCATCAGCTAGTCAAGACAAGGAAAACCAGACGCTAGCGCGCGCTCATTACCTCAGGTTAGTCACATTTCAGGTACTGCGTCAAGTGGATATGAAGTGATGTAAACTCATAATTACAAGAAATAAAGTCACAATTGTGCGATATGAATAAGGGAACAATCTTGTGTGCTAATAAAAAAAACCTCGCAAACCCATGAACTCTGCTAGTATATCTAAAGATACAGACCATAATTTATACAGCTAAGATTCTAGCCCCTCCGCCTCCACATATGAGTAAGCTACCGTTGTAGTTTTGTTGCTATGGTTACATCTCAGCGGGCATAATTTCTCGCCGTTTGTCGCCTTTACTTTAAACATTTCCTCACACTGAAGCCTGTACATAATTCCTTTCTGTGTAATGTCGTCATTTTAAAAAACATTTTTAATAGAGTGATGCAATAGCATACCATAAATATTAGCCTTGGCTAAACTATTATTAATCCTAGTTCATTCATTTAGACCTGAGGTAAAATCTTTGAGTTGTCCTGAGATTTAAAAAAAAAAAAAACAACAACTGGAAAGGTCCTCAATGAACATCACATGCTCGTTGCTGATAGGATATGGCATGTAACGCAAGTACCTTTTCAGTCTGTTATTAGTTCACCTAGTCTAAATTAGTGAATGTGAAGGCATCATGGTGAGAAGTAATTATTTCTGTTATGTTAACCCCGCCCACAAGGTAACACTTAAGGTATGTGCACACATCGCAAGTCGCCAGTCGCTGTACTAAATCGCCAGTAGGCGTTCCTACTGCTGGGTGCCATGGTAACATTTATTAGTGGGTGGCACAACCAGGATTCCACTTATGACAACAAACCGGTTATCTTGCCGCTAAAATGAATCATTTCGTAGGGAGAGCGTTTGGATATAAAATTCACCAGTGTATATATGCATCATATCATATAATCTTTGCCATTGCAGCCATCTATCTGAGGTGAAAGTTCACGCGCTTTACCAATGGGAGTGACGACACTAGTCACTGCACCAAGTCGCTAAAGTTAAACTTTTCTCAGCTTTGTCGCATCGCCGGACACGCCCACATCTAATCACAAACGGTCGTCGGTGCTCATGTCGCCGGAAGTCTCCGGTTCTCATTGAATATGAACCATCTCCGGTCGCTTTGTTTACCTTTTAATCACTGTATACCTTTTAATCTTTATCTCTTCTCAAAGGATTGAGCCAATAGAATTGTTCCAAATGTCCAAGTATTTATTTTTTTTTTTACTTTTTGGGTCAAACAATAGGGAAAGTTTCCCCAAATTTAACCTTAAGCATGAGATTTTTTTAAAGGCTAAAACACGCAAGCAGTATGTGGAAAAACTGAAATAAGTGCTATTAGAAATCTTTTTAAAAAATAAATAAATAATCTGAGAGGCAGGAAGCTCCCCATCTGGCGCTACATTATTAAAATAGTATCAAAGATGCGGTTCTTGACACAGACAGGACCTGCTGTGTTTTCTGTGAGCGTGTACAAATGCTTCTTTCTTCAAACCGAGCGTGTTTTGAGACCAGCCATCCCCTGAAATTTGAGTCGCTCTTTTCTCCTTCCTCATCTTCCCTCTTTTTTTGTGTAGTACTTTATGCTCATTATAACTCTATGAAAGCAAGCGTGCCCGCTCAAGGAAGAGAGAGAGAGCGAGAGAGTGAGCGAGAAATGAGCGTCTGTAATAGCTCGCCTACAGAAGTGTTAAGAACAGACACGTGTTGTCGATTCCCACCTTTTGCAAACATTAGGACAGATAAAGTCCCGCCTTTGAGAAATACCCGCCCGCATCTTGATAAAGCAACAGCCCGTGTTTCTTTCAGCGCCTTTAACTTATCACTTTACCTCCGTCTCGCATTAGAAAACGCTCAGAGCGGATTCCCAGTAGTGACACAAACACTCCTTACACATTATATTAGCACTCATGCTTCATCTTGTCATCAGGACTGTAAATATATGCAGAAACGTTCACAGAATTTCAGAAGCTCGAATTGATGTGCGAGTGAATTTTTTTTTTTCCCTCTTGTATTTAAGGCTTGCACGTCTCAAAGGGACATCGATCTTCTGAATGGTTTGCCAGAAGAAAGGTGCTGCCAGTGTAAATGGCGTGCGCACGCGCGCACACACACACACACACACACACACGCATGCACACACACGCACGCACACACACACGCACACACACAACTAAGCACTATTTTGCACATTCCAACCATCACTGCTATTTGAGAAATACTTCCTGAAGGCGTTTTTTTGCCTGTTGGGAGGGTTATTAGCATTACGAAATGTGACGAGTTAGCTGGCGTATAAAGCACGGATCGTTTCCAAGCTTCTCATTTTTCCATCTTTAATTCAGCAAGCCGGAAGAATCCGAAGAGACCAGGCGCCCGTTCAAAATGATTAGCGCATCAGGTTTGGTTAATATGTATCAATAGCTCCCGTGTCAATAATACGTGTCAGTAGCTCCCGTGCGGGACAGCAGAGTGTTAGCGTGTTAGCGTGGGTGTTGTCGGACCACGCTGGCACCACTTTTTCTAAATTTGTAAATTTCTAAATATGTTATATCGAGCTCTTTGTTCTGTTTTGTTACTTTCTCATTATGTCGATCATTTGCTATAGCTGGTGGTTATTATTAGCTCGATTGTTCCTCTAATCTTTTTTTTTATGTTATAACACTGTAAAGTTGTTACCACTTTATTACCAGCAGCTCCGGCGGTTGCTGAATCATCTGGTTTTCCACTGAGCTGGAAGTTATTGGATTGTGTAGGCTTGTGACAGCTCATAAAGGCTGGGGGTCAGTCAGTCTTCAGTGTAATACACTGTAATGTAACATACAATCATTGCTTAAGATTAAACTTGAGAAAGAAGACAGCAGTGGGGTTATTTCATCATGACTTTGGGTTATTTTGTGGGGCGGCTGTGGCTCAGGTGGTAGACTGGTGGTTGTCCACTGATCGCAGGGTTGGCGATTCACACGAATCCGCATGCCGAAGTCGTCTTGGGCAAGACGCTGAACACCAAGTTGTTCTCAATGGCAGGCTAGCGCCTTGCATGGTAGATCTTGGTGTGAGTGTGTATGTGTGTGTGTGTGTGTGAGAGAATGGGTGAATGAGAAAGCGTTTTGTAGAACTGCTAAGGTTAAAGTGCAGGCCATTTACCATTTATTTTGATTGTGATGCATTTAGCGTGGTCAGTATGAGCTTGAGTGTTGGTCAGACTCACTCAGGGTCTCACTCTCAGGAAAAAAAGGTACGGGGGTTTCAAGGCTCAGCTGAAGACTTTTGTATCTTTTAGCCAGAAAATGACATGGAACTGTGGAAAAATGTGGAGGCTTGGAGAATGAATATGGTACTGTTTCTTGACAATGGCTCCTTCACACCTGGACTATGATAAGAATCGTCACATTTTATTTGTTATAATATATGATGCACAAAATAATCAGTCAAAAAAGATTATAGAATGAACTTTGATGAGTTGATAGCCACGCCTCCTTCAGTGTGACTGACAGAAACAGAGACTTTTACTGGGGCTAAGGCCACACCTTCTTTACAGAGAGACTGACACAGAGGCCACACCTCCTTTACTGAGAGACTGACACAGAGGCCACACCTCCTTTGCTGAGAGACAGTCACAGATGCCACACCTCTTTTGCTGAGAGACAGTCACAGAGGCCACACCTCCTTTACTGAGAGACAGTCACAGATGCCACGCCTCCTTTGCTGAGAGACAGTCACAGATGCCACGTCTCCTTTGCTGAGAGATGGGCACAGAGGCCAC
>JANDJT010000060.1:3701278-3738994 GCA_024331685.1 Stegophilus panzeri
GCCTCCTTTGCTGAGAGACGGGCACAGAGGCCACGCCTCCTTTGCTGAGAGACGGGCACAGAGGCCACGCCTCCTTTGCTGAGAGACGGGCACAGAGGCCACGCCTCCTTTACTCAGAGACAGGCACAAAGACCATGCCTGCTTTCCGGAGAGGCAGGCACCGAGGCCACGCCTCCTTTCCCGACAAGCAGGCACAGAGGCCACGCCTTCCTTACCGTCTACTCATGCGCGTGCAAGTGTGTGTGTATACTCAAGAGTGTGTGTGAGTGACAGTGTCAGTCTACAGAGGATGTGTCGGATCTTTTAATCTGGTGGTGAAACGTTTCCTCACTGACACGGAGAAAGGTGTCTCATTTCCATTCTTCACCGTGACCTTTGTGTTTTCACTGCGCTGACGTCTCCTGGACAGAATTACAGTCCAGATACAACACGATTAAACCTACAAGCCCGTTCCGTATAGATTCACCATAGCGAGTGTGGGTTATCTTTAGCTAATCTGTACCTCACGCTCAGCATACCTACATGTTTACCGTTAAACAGGATTGCCCGTAAGCTTTACGTCCCGCGAACGGAGTCCAGTTGATGAAATACGCAGAGACCGTACAACTTCTCAAAGTAACCCGAAAGCACAAAGTAACCTCCCACAGGCCATCTATTTATGCAAAGTGGCCTCTTACCATCTCACTCTTTGATATTATAAATAAACCATGGCGGTCATTTCTAATTGAGGTGAGCCTCTCAGGCTGTAATTCACTAATGAGACGGAGCGATTTCTTTTCCCAGTGACAAGATATATGCTCCCATCTCCGCATTACACAGATTAAATATTGAGCCCCGCTCCATTAGTTATATTGAGCAACCTTGAAACCAGTAACCGGCCTGCACTGCCTAGCCGAGTGACAGATGCCGATGACCGTCGAGTCTTGCTTCAGATCCTCTTCTTCCTGGCCAAAACGTTCGAATCAATAGCAAGACAAAGTCTATACTCGTAGGAAACAAAGGAAATTGAGTGTCAGCACTTGTCAAATCTGTCATCGTGATAGTCAGGCTTAAGGAGGACTGACTGCACGACGTCTGGCATTGTATTATTGTTGATCTTATTGCAGATTAAAGTAATTTTAAACTAAAATAATCGACGTAGATTTATAAACCCGTTTAATGTTGTAGATGTCCGAGAAACACCTAAAAAATAACATCTCTACATCCTCATTACTCTCATTCAGTTCTCCATGAATTCGTAAAGATTATGCAGTTTGGAAATATTCCACGTCTCCTGACATCCTGTACAGAAATCTGGCTAGTTAACTGCAGGGTTGCCAAATCCACAGTATCTACATCCTCGCTGATGCGATTTTTTTCTTCTTCTGTCCACATGTTTGGGTTGGACGTTTTGCATACATTAAATAAATGATATAAATGTTTCGAAGTTAAATAGGTAGCTATGATTGAGATGTAGTGGACTGAGAGGTAAAATGGTGCATCAGTAGAATTCTGATATTGTACTTTTGCTCTTAATCAGGTGACGTCATCACGACGCGTATTCAGCCTCTTCGATTCACGTCCGTCGAACATGAGTGCAGCTAAAAGGTCTCATTTTCCAACAAACTCCACTGTGAATGAGCGTGCGAAACAATTTTGTGCGATTGCGATTTTGCGAATTGAAGTAGTTTTCCGCAAAAAAAGCACGAATTCTCAAATCTGATTGGTCAATACGTTGATTAACTACAATAGCACGTCTGACAGTAGTGGCAACGTATTTAACAAAGACAAATGTATATTCGTTGATACTGTGAAGTTTTTTTTGAACATTTATGGAAGGAGTCTAAAACTGAAATGTAGATTTTTATGGATTGAAACTGTCATTTTTGGAAAACTCCTACGAGATAAGAAAAATACAACGCGTGCTGTTATAGGACCTTTCAGGACGGTAAAGTTTTTCTACTTTTATTCCTGAATTCCTGAAATAAACTAGCTCTTGGTAACTTCTGGACTCTACAGCACCTTGACAACCCGAGATGAGATCAACTGTCCGGTCTCTGCCTCCTTCTGCATGTTTTATTTACGCTATGAGCCTCCAGGAAATCCTCTTGACCCCCAGGGTTTCTTTGATTCATTTGGTCACGTTGTTGCTCAGGTCAGCTTGGTTTGTTGTGCGTGTAACTTAACCTACGCGTGTATATGTGCGGTGGGCGAACGTAGCGGCTCTACCCGTCCGGTGGCTCTGACACTCCGTGCGGAATATCTGATGCGCTGAGGTGAAGACCTCTTGAGGATTGTGTTGCAGGTTGTCCATTACCATAATTAGTTTTACCTAGCGAGTAGCTTTCCTTGCACAAGCCAATCTAAATGTTTAATCACCGCGCTTTGGAGGAACAGACTTTCGGAAAGCACTTTCGTGACAGCCGATCGCCCCTGGTAAACAGACGAAAGATTTTTATCCCCCTCCTCGAGGCCACTTTTCTGCCTTGAGGAAGGTCTGTATTTTTATTTATTTATTTATTTATTTATTTATTTATTTATTTATTTATTTCCCCACCAGCTTGTCTCTCCCTGTTTAAGCTAAGCACGTGTGGCTTGAAGCACACAGTCTGGCTCGGAGATGCTGCATTCCTCACACTTGTCAGAATTACTGAGAAGTTGGAGGACTCGAGTATTCCTGACACCGATCTCTGGTCCATCCTTGACAGCTCGGAGCCGTGCAGCATGTCTTATGAGATAAGAGGACATGAAGATCAGAAAGGGAAAATCTAACTCATTAATTATACAGCTTTGACATGTATTTGTTTATTTCCTCAGGGAAGCAGATCAGGTTTTTATGGCTTACTATATTCAGGCATGTCCTGATATTCGTGTGCACTGAAATTAAATACAGTATTCCTTTCATGGACACACTTTGAAATATTGGCCTATTTCTCTCTCTCTCTCTCTCTCTTATTTTTAAAAATTTTTTTTACAATGTCATTATATTCGTATTGTATTGTCAGATCCTGGGTGTATTTCCGTCTCGCCCCCACAATTCCCAGAATACCGTAGGTTTCAGATCTACCGTGACCCTGACCCAGATCCGAAGTCCTTACCGGAGATGAACGAATAAATTACGACCGTTAGGAATGACGGTCGAAAGGTGGTCAGATTCTTTATGGCTCACTATATTAACACATGCTGTTAATCACGACTTCATGAAATTCAACACACGGTTGCTTTCACGCGCACGGAAATATTGTCCCGTCTCCAGAGCACAACACGAGGACAGATATTTGCGATGTTTAATCAAAATTTAAAAGTCCAACTCCATAATTCTGCTCTGTAATGAATTTAGTTTTAATGCTTCGTTTGTTCATGCGTTCATGTTCAGTAAGTGCTGTAGAGGAAAAAGTCAAAATCAGAAAAGTAAAATGTTCCTCGTTCATTACGTTAGGTATAAAACGATACAAAAATAATCAACGAATCAAGGGTGGTGCGATGCGTCGTAATGTGAAGTGGAGTCACATGTACCACTCAAAAGTTGATTATATATATATATTATATATAACAGCATGTCCTGATATGTTTCCTCTTATACTACAGCAATTTTGCCACCGATAACAATTATTTATTTATTTATTTATTTATTTAGCTTTTTATCCATTTATAGTTAGGTCTAATATTGTGGAACATCCATAAAAAGTTCATGTTATTACTTACATTATGTCCTCCATCCTAAAGACTTTCCTGTGTTATAAAACTTAAAGGAACAGCTTTACATTTCCTCCTCCTCCTCCTCCTCCTACTACTACTACTACTAATAATAATAATAATAATAATAATGCCACATTTCTAACCCCAAAAGGACTGCAGCAATACAGAAGAAGACAAATCAGTGAAAAGCCTAACAGCCGCAGTCTGGAAAATGCAGGACACGTTATAAATGTACAAGAAAAAAAGTTAACAGACAAAAAAAGAAAAACCAAGCGCTCTAAAAACTTTTAAGGCTCTAGCTTGAAGAGTTTACTGAATTAAAGAAGTGTAATATGCAGTGAGAGTATTTTTATATGCTGTGTAATTCTCGTGTGTGTGGGAGGGGTTGTAAATGGAGGTTTTTTTGTGTTCTAACATGATTATGTGTGTATGATTAGTGTGTGTAGGTGCAGTCATGTAGCTTTCATTTTGTTCCGTACGGCGTGTCCTTGAGTGTAACGCACCGCCTAAAAGCTCCGAGATGTATTTTTGTTTGAATGATTCGTGGTTTTGTAATATGCCATGAATATACAAATAGGTCATTGATCCCATTTCACTTCCAGTAATGGAACAGAGGCATTTTTTTTCTTAATGGTGGAAAAAATATATATATATTTACAGTATATATATATGTGTGTGTGTGTGTGTGTGTGTGTGTGTGTGTGTATACATGTATACATGTATATATTAGATATATATATATATTTATATATATATAAATTGCTGGCGGAGAGGCATTTTATAATTGGAGATTCTCATTTATTTAACGCTGAGATTTATATGGTCTTTACGTCCTCTGAATTATTGAAGCATCCGGACCTTTTTCACGCTGATGACGCGCAGCCGGGTGGCAGGGAGCGAAGTGAATAATTAACCACGAAAGGGGCTGGGACGTCTCTGAATCAGCTCTGAATCAGAGCGTTTTGCGTGAGTGAAGGTTTCCTGCAGGCGATAAAGGCCTCAGGTATTCGTTTCATACCCTTCACACCCATAGCTGATTTCACTAATGAGCTCTCGCGCCTAACAAAGGAGGGGAGTTAACTAGTGAAATCAGGCATTGTGCGCAGGGTCGGATCAAATACCCCGTAGCCTGTGACGAATGGCTGCTGTATAGACTCTGCATTGGGAAACTGTGTGGACTTTTTTTCAGGATTTGCAGTAAATCAGTAATAGACTGGCCTTGCATTCTGTGGACCGTATATTTACCAAAGCAGTGTAACACAATGACACTATCTGTATCTGTTCAGTACTCCAGATATCCATATCTGTATCTGGATTTAGGTAGGAGTATCCTAAACTATAAGTTTGTTTTTAAATGAACTCTACTACTCGAAATGGTAAATGGTGCAGTTATATATAGCGCTTTTATCCAAAGCACTTTGCACTGTGTCTCATTCACCCATTCACTCACACACCAGTGGTAGCAGAGCTGCCATGCAAGGCGCTAACTTGCCATCAGGAGCAACGTGGGGTTCAGTGTCTTGCCCAAGGACACTTCGGCATGTGGAGTCACGTGGGCCGGGAATCGAACTGCCAACCCTACGATTAGTGGATCAGTGGACAACCCGCTCAACCACTTGAGCCACAGCCTCCACAGCCGTGGCCGCAGCCACAGCCGCCTCTGCCCCCGAAACACCGGAAAGTGCTTAGGGGGAAAAAGCAGAGCTAGAAATGTCAGCACCGACAGCATGGCTCTGACAGTTCCTCAACCTCAGCTACATCAGTCCAGTAAATAATTGGTCTCAACTAGAGATGTGCACAAGACTGTTTTTTTAAAACCAAGTCCCCAATATTTAGTTGGTTCTAATCCCAAAATACAAACAAACTAGTAGCTGAATTTAAGCCACCACAACCGTGACCAGGCAGTTACTAAGGATGAATGAATGCCCATTGTAAATGCATCGAGCAGCACCACATGTTAATGTTAATAAACATTTGTCTTTATTAGTTCCGCAAGCTTCCTATCTAACCATTCACTCACATCTTATGGAACTAAAACCCAGAACCAAAAAAAATGCCCTGTGAACCTTTCCAGCAAGTTTTCTTCATTACACTATCTGTTCATTCTGCATAATATATTCATATTGAGTTACATCCCTAAAGCAGTGTGAGGTTGGTGAAGTGTTAGTGGATAGATACTTGGGGGGAAAAAATCATTAGAATTTAGAAATGTTGACAATCCAAGGAAACTTTTGAGGAACCTTTTGGTTTGTCTCTATAAAAGGTTCTGTATAAAACCCTGTAGCAATAGTTGTTGTTTCTGGTAGAACCTCATTAGAAACTTAGACTGCCCAAAGAACGTTTGAGGAAACTTTTTTTTTTTTTTTTTTTTTTTTGAATGAATGAATTGTTCGTTTGTCCCTTAAGTGTTCTATGTAGAACCCTACCACAGTTGCTTTCTCATTAATTAAAAACTTCATCTAGAACCTCATTAGACAGTTAGAACTGTTGACCATTAAATCTGTAATGGTTCCTTGGTTTGTCACTTAAATATTCTGTGTTGAACCCTGAACTATAGATTTCCATATCAAAGAGGCTTCCAAGTAAAACGCTTTTAGGAACCCAAGAACTCTACATATGGATTATTTAAAGAACCATTGAGGAACTCTATTTTTGGTTTTTTTTTGAGAATGTAAACAAGTTTAAAGATGTTATGGTTATATGTTATTTCTACTGTAGAAATCTGTTCAGGAACCAAGGAACTTTGACAGAAACTTTTTCAGTAACCCAGGAACATTTACAGGAACCTTAGGTACATTTGCACTGAATGAAATCATTTCCTTTTCTTACAGCAGCATGTCTTGAAGTTCCTTTTATACAACATCGATTTGTTAATTAAACTTGATTAAATAATGTACTTTTTTTAAAATCTGTTTTTAGTTACATTTAATGCTGTGGAATGTTGGAAACAAGTTATTTCCTGTTATCACTTATTATAATCATTTATACTTATTATACTTATTCTACTTATTACTTATACTGTTATTACTGCATTATAGCAGGTATAAATAATGATTTTCTCACCAGCCCCTCTTTTTTGCTCTGTCTTGACAATAAAAAGGCAAAAAAAAACAAAAAACCCAAAACCACAGCAGCTTCTGGAAAACCCTGAAAGTTCTGTTCTGAAGACTTTCCCATGGTGGAAAACGTACTAACTGTTACAAAGCGCTGACACCTGAGACTTCTTCTGTAAAATGCTAAATAAATGTCTCCTCACATAAAACGTCCCCATATCGAAGACTAGACTTTTTCCACATGTTTTTGTTTTATTTTTAATCTTACATTATCAGGAGCCATACAAGTCCCTGTGAATTAGCTGTTCGTATATATTTGCCTCGCAGCCGGAACTGCTGTCAGAGCTGCCGTCATGGAAAACGAATCAACGTCTTATGACTTAATCAGAAACGAGAATTCAACAGGGCTGTTGTATAAAACCCTATAAAGAACAACACATCTTCACCCGCAACAAGAATTCCGCTTGAAAAGCGCCCGTAGACTCTCCTGCTGGTTTAACAGTAAACCTATTACTGTGTGAGTGCCTCCAGAATGCATAAGCCTCATTGAAATTCATCGTGTCAGGAGTTTATGCTTTCCTCCTGTCGTATCTGAGAGTTGCAGACACGCCAGATAGAGTTGAGACTGAGAACGGGAAAGAAAGATGAAGAGGGAGAACGGTGAAATATGTGTCGCTGACGGAGAACGGCGAGTGGACCTTGAGGTGATGGACAGCTCAAGGAGGACGTAGGGAGGGAAGTTTATCTGCGCAGGTTATCAAGGAGGGGAGCCGCTTTGACAACACGCCCGTTTGGGTGGGAGTTATTTATCAAGCCAAAGGTGGAGGCGACAGAGAAGGAGGAGGGGGAGATGTTGAGTGGTCCCCAGGCATAAGCCAGTTGCAGAGAAACATGGTGGCAGTGCCTGAAAGATGGGCTTGAGAATGAACAGTGAGGGATGAGTGCTGGCACGGGCTGCTGAGCTGAGATTGAAATTGCAATGTATGTGAGTGCATGTGCTGAAAATAGCCGAGTGTTTTTCCTCGTACCATAGGGAAAGGGACACGGTCACAAACACACTGCTGCGGACAAAATTATAGCACGAAGATCATAGTAATATGATAAATATTATATTAATATGGTGCGAACGGTGCTTATGCAAAGATTATCAATCCAGTGCGAACTGCAAATTCTGAATGAACTCTTCATAACAACAGCCTGCACTGCTGAAGATCTCCGATTACCTGAATATTACATGCAATCTGAACCTAATTTAACGGCCATGCAAGGTGTCAGTGTCTTATCAAGTCTTTATCAGAATGTAAGAATTAGCCAGTGTTTGCTAGTGCAAGGTCTTGGATGTTAAATGATGTCAGTCTCGGCGAAACCTCAGCCGCGTCCAGCGTTCTTATTGAAAAGACAGCGAGGGAGACATTATGTGAAACATTATTAGATTCCCTTTTGCAAATCCAACCTCGAAATTGTTTTTTTAATCTTGTAAAACATGCACTATGAAATTTGTTTCTTCAGAGAAACTGCGTTTATTTTTTCATTTTTTGCTCCTAAATTGGTCGTTGTGTAATATGACGGAAACAGTCCCATACAGGATGTGAGGCGGTGGTGGAAGAAATTCTTGTCTTTAACGGATTATTAAAGTAGAATGTGTAGCGTGTGAGAAGAGTTCCCTGCGTTCCTCCACCTGACTCCGCCCCCTCTGTTATGCCACGTGAGCTTATTTTTAGAGAAACGAAAGAAACTAGAGACAGATACTTTTTCATGGCACGTTTTTTTTAGAGAAGATAAAAAGGGTACTAATCAATACCTTTCCGAGTCACTGGGATGGTCCACTTAGATTTTTGTGAATTTAATATGTAATGTGATGTTGTGTACACTTTTTAAAAAGATTTAAGGTACAGGATTGTTTTTGAGGTAAAGCTTTAAAGGTAAATTATATGCACATGTCTAGGTAAAACGTACCACCCCAGATTATCGATAATGTTTGATTGGACTGGGATTGGCCTAAATTAATTTACTCTTCCTGTTTATCAAAGTTACTCATTCTGTATTATTTTTCGTAACACTCATTGTTTAACCAAAAGTCCAGTGGGTGGAGTCAGACCTGATCCAGCTCCTCCTACCTGGGAGGAGTTGAGCCAGTAGGTTGAGACAACTACTGTTGTTGCGTCTCAATTTGCCTCTTATATACTGTGTACCTTTGGGATATCCAGTCGAACATACTACGATTTGGGACACGTTAATTCTCATCTCAGATACTGTTTAGTACGGATAGTAGGCGAATTGGAACGCAACATGCGTTTCAGGCTGGATAAGTGCGTTTGTTGGTGCAGCGTCTCTTGGGTTAGGGGTTAGGGATTAGGGATTAGGTTTATAGGAGGAGTTGGATCAGGTTCACCTCCACCCCCATGTAAATATGGTGATTATTTTGTTCCAAATTGTCAAATTAAATTACACATCACACAGAAAAAAAATCATTTGAAACACAGTGAATTCTTTGCAACTTTTCAGTTTTAAATTCAGACTGTTTTCATTTTTTTATTTTTTTTTCCTCCCCCGCACCACCTCAGCTGTTTATGGTGGACAACGCAGCGGACGACTGGAGGATAGCCATGACGTACGAGCGCATCTTCTTCATCTGCCTGGAAATCCTGGTGTGCGCCATCCACCCCATCCCGGGCAAATACACCTTCACATGGACGGCGCGCCTGGCCTTCTACTACACGCCGTCCAAGACGGACGCCGACGTGGACATTATCCTGTCCATCCCCATGTTCCTGCGCCTCTACCTGATCGCCCGCGTCATGCTGCTGCACAGCAAGCTGTTCACGGACGCGTCATCACGCAGCATCGGCGCCCTCAACAAGATCAACTTCAACACACGCTTTGTCATGAAGACCCTCATGACCATCTGCCCCGGCACCGTGCTGCTCGTCTTCACCATTTCCCTGTGGATCATCGCCGCCTGGACTGTCAGGGCGTGCGAAAGGTGTAGCAGCTCACTCACACTCACACACACACACACATATATATATATATAATATACACTGTTTAGGCTGGGTTTACACTCCAACACATATGCTTAACATTCGTGTTTGTCATTGCATCCTGCAGCGTAGCAGAGCGGCATTAAAATTCCGTTTACGTTCCACGCTAGAAAGAGCAGCGCTAATTAAAACAGCATTGATCGGGCCTACAGCGGTGACACATCTGCTGTTGGAAAACAGTAGCATGTTGTCTTGTCAGTTTTTTGTTTTTTTTAATCATCAGATAAGGGACTGCAATCTAATTTTTCGCCTTTCCTTGGCTCCCTGAAGGACGCTATCAAGGTTAGAGACACCTTCACACAAAGAGGAACATGCTATAGTGCTGTTTACTACAGTATATTCTGTATTAACACACCGCTTCTCAGTTTCTCTCCTGGGAATTCCCGCACTGCAGATATAGTAACTGTTTTTCCTACACCTGACTCATCCAGTGAAGGGTTTGATAATTACACTTACGGTTAAGATAATTAGGACTACAGCAGAGGGGCCGTGCTGCTGTAGAGACGAAATGTCACACTTTCTGAGGTGTGAGTCACAGCATTGTGGGGCACTCCGAAATATTCTGTCTGCTTGGGGACAATATGTTCATTTGCAGTGTTTCCAGTTTATTAGGTATACTGCGAAACAGTCACTTGTAAGTTGAAGGGAAATGCATCTTATAGTCTTGAAAATCTATTAAGCCATACTTTGAGCAAGCTTTGAAGTAGCCTTCAACTCACAACCTCCTCTGAGCATCGGTTTCTTTTTCTGTAGATGACATTTTTTCTGTTTACTGGAGCGTTATGCATGGTCCCAAATTGTGATGTCACTAAATAAGCTCTGTGGTTTTTGGCCAATCATGTTTAATAAGCAGATTATTAGAGGATTATGATGTGGTACATGTGAAATTTTAGCCACAGAAGCGTTAGCCGGCATGATAATCTACGTGCCTAGCTAAGTTAGATAACTAGCGATTATAAATGCGAGCTGGTTTATTAGCATAGTTCTAGGTAGCTAAAGTTAAGATTAGGGTAGCGGGAGCTGCAAAATGTATTAAACAATGTATTATTCTACAAATTTTGAATAAAAATACAGTGCAGTAGTGAGGATAACTGTGTGTGATGTTGTCTCCCTGTCACACCTCACAGTCTGGAGCGTTTCTCAAGTTTCATTCCTGGAGGTGCTTTGTGAATGGTCATTTAGGGAACAACCTGTTTAACAGCACGCTTGGAAAACCAGGACAAAGGCCCGTCAGGTCACCCTGACGCTTCAGTTAGCGTTTAAAAAGCACACAAAGTAATTGTGGATTAACACAATCTAATGCTACAGATGGTAGCTCGTATCAGTGGCTTGCATATTAAACGTTTTAATATAAGCTCTCTGCTTAGCTCTTTCTTTTTTTTTTCAGTAAAGCTGCATTCATTATGAGGGAAAAATCTGATCCTCGATCTTAAATCAATATGGACTTGCGAGTGAATGTTACAGAAGCGCATTGCTGCAACCTAAGAAGAATAATCCCCATCAGTATGTCATTAATTTCAGAAAAGTTACTTTTCTTGTACTGCTATCTTTTTACTAGCAGAAAGTATCCTTTATGATGAGAAAACGTCTCATTATTGTGAGAAAACGTCTGATTATTGTGAGAAAACGTCTCATTATTGTGAGAACCAGAAGACATTGCAGTACTACTGGAGAACATCTCTTTTACAACAAAAGCATCTTGTTTCAACAAGAAAACATCACATTGTTATAAGAAAACATCTTGCTATTACAAGAAAACCTCTCATTTTTACTAGAAAACCTCTCATTTTTATAAGAAAACATCTCGTTTTACAAGAAAACATCTCGTTTTACAAGAAAACATCTCGTTTTACAGGAAAACCTCTCATTTTTACAGGAAAACCTCTCATTTTTACAAGAAAACATCTCATTTTTACAGGAAAACCTCTCATTTTTACAGGAAAACCTCTCATTTTTACAGGAAAACCTCTCATTTTTACAAGAAAACCTCTCATTTTTTACAGGAAAACCTCTCATTTTTACAAGAAAACCTCTCATTTTTACAAGAAAACATCTCATTTTTACAAGAAAACATCTCATTTTACAAGAAAATCTCTTATTTTACAAGAAAACCTCTCATTTTACAAGAAACATCTAATTTTTACAAGAAAACCTCTCAAATTTGTACAAGACATCCCATTTTTACAAGAAAACCTCTAATTTTACAAGAAACATCTAATTTTCACAAGAAAACTTCATTTAACATGAAAACCTCTCATGTTTACGAGAAAACCTCTTATTATGAAAGAACATTTCATTACAACAAGAAAACATCTTTATTAGAAGGAAACATCTCATTACTACGAGAAAACATCTTGCTACAAAAAATAAAATCTTATTTATGAGAAAAAGCATCTTATTGGATGTTTTCTCGTAATAACGAGACATTTCTTTTAGCTACGAGATGTTTTCTCATAATAACGAGATGCATTCTTCTAGCAGCGAGATGCTCTCTCATAAAAATAAGGTGTTTTCTCATAGAAACAAGATCATCTCGTTCGTGTAATAACGAGATGCTTGTCTCATAATAACAGTACTTTTTCTTGAGATGGATGAGGGGGATTTTTTTATTCTTACAGGGCAGTAATGTGATTCCCTAGAATGGAAATTCAAATTAGTGTTGTAGATTTTTCCTAATGTGTGTTCCTCATGCACATGCTGTAGGTACCACGATAACCAGGATGTAACCAGCAACTTCCTAGGAGCCATGTGGTTGATCTCAATCACTTTTCTAACCATCGGATACGGGGACATGGTCCCTAACACATACTGTGGCAAAGGGGTCTGTCTCCTCACCGGGATTATGGTGAGTCTGACGCTCGCGCTTCAGTGTACGTTTGTTTTTGTATTGTTGAATCATGTTCCTTTGGGATTCTAAAAGCAGGGCTGTGCTTCTATAAAAGTGTGTAGCTTACTGATATAGTGTTATAAAATACAGTGTATCAAGTGATAATGCTGTTTATTTTTGCTGTGGGAAATCAAACCCCAGGCAATATTGAATGTCTTTTTTTTTTTTTCTTTTTTTTTTTCTTCCCCTCAGGGGGCCGGATGCACTGCTTTGGTGGTGGCCGTGGTTGCAAAAAAACTGGAATTAACCAAAGCCGAAAAACATGTACATAACTTTATGATGGACACGCAGCTGACAAAAAGAGTGAGTCAATTCAATTCAGTTTTATTTGTACAGACGTTGTCACAAAGCGGCTTTCCAGAAATCCAGATGTACTATATACCAGTAAACTGTACAAATAAAACTAAAGGACAAATAAAACAGTATAGCGAGAACTTGGGATCTCTATGATAAAGTAGACTCGAGCAGATTTTTTGGTTTTTTGTTGTTGTTTTTTTTTTTTTGATGGTGAGTCGTTCTAAATCTCTAAAAGCTTTCGACTCATCTGGAACATCTAAAAGTTCTCATAGCCAGAGAAACCGAACACTTTAGAGTGCTAGAAGGAACCTAGATATCAAGGTGGGATGTAAATTGAACCCTTTCATGCATATTGTCTACACTTACAGACACTATATAAATAATAATAATAATAATAATAATAATAATAATAATAATAATTATATACAGTGTGTGTGTGTGTGTGTATATAATTTATTTTATTTTTTGTTAATTATTATTTATTTATTTATTTTTTAGGAAACTAAGATGTAAATAACCTCTCAAACTAACAAATAAATACATACATACTGTATATACATGTATACATCAGTATGTACAGGATTTCGCAGAGGTTACTTTTTGTGATCGTTGCGGCCAAAAATTCTCGATTTTGCTGTGGCTTTTTTTCTAAATTTGTGATGGAGTTTTTTGTCTTTGCAATTGTCTTTCGCAGTGATGTTTGTTGGTAAACGAGGTCTTTTTAGCTGTACTCATATTCAACGCACGTCAATCGAAGAGGGCTTTAGCTGAATGCACGTTGTGACGACTTCACATGCCGCACCTTGGCCCAAATCTGTGGAAAATCCGCGGTAATTTAGAAAAATCGCAAGCTCCTCCGAATATTGCGTCGTTTGCTTGATTTTGTGTTCGTTTCTGCGATCGCAAAACCGCGAAATCCTACAGGGACTGCTACATACATAAATACATAAAGAAAGAAATAACAAAAAAAATTAAGTAAAATATGTTTTTGTGTCAGATTCCACCGAACGTCTTGTTTGCTTGGTTGTTGTTTTTTGTTTGTTTGTTTGTTTGTTTGTTTGTTTGTTTGTTTTACCTCCTTGTGTCACGTGACATTCCTCAACAGCGCTAAAATGTTTCTATAATTTTGGTCGCAACATATTGACTTGAATGTTAAAAATGTTAGACATTGGAAGATGAATTTTTGTTATTATTTCAGGCATACTGTTTTAGCCACTGTTTTTGGACAATCCATTTACTTTTAAGTGATATTAGAATCAAAATTCATATAATCATGCAATTTGAAGTAGAAATCTTTTAAAAAATAATAAGTTCAAGGGAAAGTCTGTTAACTTCTCCATGCAGGATATACTCGTTAGTTTTACGCTAGAGCTACGAGGCTAATGTAGCTACCAAGCCATGATAGTCTGTCTCACCCAGAAAGCACAGTGCTGCAGTGTGAGTGAGCATGTATTCCATCTACCTCAGGTGAAGAACACTGCTGCAAACGTTCTCAGGGAGACCTGGCTCATCTACAAGAACACCAAGCTGGTGAGGAAGATGGACCACGCCAGAGTCAGGAAGCACCAGAGGAAATTCCTCCAAGCCATTCACCAGTACGTACTATCCCTGTCCCAGTGTTCACATGTCAGTCTGCAGTTGCGTCTTCTCTGTGACAGAACCACGTTCTGAGCTCTGAATTGTTTGACACCTGTAGCGCAGGGTAACAGCCATGGTGGAGCATTGTTTCCAAGGGACAGCTTTATTTCAGTATAACTTTCGCTGATTTGGTGTTTGGGCAGGACAGTGGCTACCAGTTCTGTGATGGGGGTTTATTTTCTGTACAGGGGTTGTGTTTTCTCTGCTCTGGCACACTCATCAGGTATTCATAAGGGGGTTTCATGAGCTGAATGAGGTGTTAGGCTTGAGATTTGATGAGCATTCTGTAGCAGATTGCCTTGACCCAGAGGGCCTAGTTTTGAACCCGAACCCCAACTCTGACGTGCGCCAACTGGAGACTCAATAAAATCAGCTCTAATGACGTGTGATGTAGTGACAGCTGTTGTCAGATCATCAGTGAACAAAATGAAAAATATAATTATAGAAATAGTCATTTAGGCCGTTAACAATCATTTGGCATTTTGATTGCGCTGATTTTTAGCTTCTCCTCCAAATGGAGCTGATTTACTTCTTTTAAAATCTTTTTTTTTTTTTTTATATATATATATATATATACTATAACCTGGACCATCCTGCCGACAATGCCAGTGAGTCCAGAGTGCTAGGTTCGTGTAAGTCGACGTGTATTCCCATGGTTTATCATCAACAAGGTAATAATAACAGTAATGGCGAAAAATAAAAAATGGCGAAAAGCGCAACAAAATCTGTTAAAGGTGTGAGAGAACTTAATCTTCAGTAGATGCTTTATCCTGGTTTGGGTGGAGTTAGATTCAGCATCTATTCTAGGAATACTGGACGGTAGATGGGGATACGTCCCGGACATGCACACGGCATGCACACACACACACACACACACACACACACACACCCATACACACTTTCACTCACTCATTCACACCTAGTGGCAGTCTAAAGTAGCTAATGCATGGGAGGTGTGAGGAAACTGGAGAACGTGGAAGAAACCCACATGTATAGAACATGCGAAGCTCAGCACAGGCATTAACCCGAGCTCAGGATCAGACCGGAGAGATGTGAGGCGACAACGCATACCACCGCGCCGTCCTTCTAAGACACCTAATCCAAATCCTGAGAAATACTTGAGAACTAATGTCAGGACCCGACTATTTCCGCTTACACGGTAATATCACGTTCTTTCTGGTGTGTTACAGCCGAGGAAACACACAGGACTGTTGGAGTTGCTTAGCGAGAACTCTGAGTGAACAGATTCAGTCTTAACCTTAAAGCTTTTTAACATATCAGTCTTCCACACAGTGTTCCCACTGAGCATGTGCTTCCCACAGGCCTGTCTGGACTAAAGTCTTTTTAGTGGAAAATGCCCATTGGCCATTGATATGCTCCATTTCTACTCTTAATTTGTGCTCAGGAATCTCAGCGGGAGCCTGAAAGTGACTTCTAATGTGTAAATCTTGCATTAGTCCCACTGTTTAGCACCGACACACACTTTGCTTGACATTTATAGGACATCTAAAAGCAGCGGTGCACCCTGTAAATGTCACTCTGTTAACGGAAACGGAAACGTGCATTAGTGTGTCTGTGTGTGTTTCCTTTAGTTTTGAGGAAGAGAACTGAAACATTAATTATATGCGTCATTCTCTTTGCAGTCTTAATAAGGAAGCGGACTGACAAGCACTTGAAATGAAGATAATGGTGGATCTGGAATAGGGAACATTTTTTCGGGAACGTTTCAAACATCCTGAGGCTCGTCCTGCCCTCCCTTTCTCCTTCCTGCTCATTAGGGACCGTTTTCACCTCCTTTCATACACACACATTTTCTCTCTCTTTTTTTTTTTCTCATTCCATGCTCTTTGATTCCTTTTTCTTTCTTCTCTCTCTCTCTCTCTCTCTCTCTCTCTCTCTCTCTCTGTGGCTCCATCTGTCACTTTTTTCCTTGCTTTTTGAAATGCCTTGCCTTTTGTTCATCCTCCATGCACCACTGGCATTATGTTTAACTTGATATTATCAGCAAACGAAACCATGCGGGATTGGAAATGATTTGCAGTTGAGGTTCACCGTGACTCCTCTGACCCGCATGACAGACGTTTAATCCACTGTGCAAATTTATGCACTTTATCTTGTTGTCAATGTAGTACACATTTTTAACAGCATTGTAAAATGGTAAAAAAAAAAAAAAAAAAAAGACACTTATAGTCATTTTCACAATACGCTGTCTAGTGTATTTGTGGTGGTCTGGGAAAGCCCTTCACGGGGTAATAATTTTTTTAGCAAACGTTACAGCAGTTTAAAGTGAAAAGGTTTCTCCGATTTCCTCCCACCTCCCAAAAACTAGTGCTAGTAACTGCATTGGCTGTAAGTGTGAAATGTGTGTGTGTGTGTGTGTGTGTGTGTGTGTGTGTATGGTGATGGACTGGCGTCCCACCCAGGGATGTATTCCCATCTTGCGTCCACTGTTCCTGGGATAGACTCTGGATTTATCAGTTCCTAAACATGAATGAATATAAAAATAATAAATACCAAAATAATAATAATTATTAATTAAGACCATGAAACTTTTGTCTATCATTATACCCACCTTTATTCATAGCATACAGATGTTTATTAAACTATTTTCTTCTCTACCATGATCTTTATAACCTAGGCATGAAAATAAATAGCATAACATATACAGAAAATATATTTTAACGTTGTTTTGATGAATCGCTGTAAGATCCGAAGGGGTTTCACAGACCGCCATGCATCACAATATATAGGCTTTCTCACAGTTTACCTGCAAAACAACAGTACTGCATTTTAAAGCCTTTGGAAAATTGTGTTTTATTTAATTAAAAACATTGAAAAATTATTTTCTACAACGTATAATTAAATGTCCATTCAGCCACTTGTTAGGGTGAGTAACCATAAAATCACTAACAGGTCCCATAATATCTCATGAATGAATTAATCATAATATTAATTATATATAGGCACATTTGCATACAGTTGAGGTCGTAAGTTCATGTAGGCCTTGCAGAATCCGCAAAATGTTCATCATTTTTTTATTTATTTTTTTTAAATGCGAGAGACCGTTAAAAAAAAAAAGAAAAAAAAAGAAGAAGGCACCACGAAACGTTAAGAGCCGGGGGGTGTAAACTTTTGAACAGGACGATCGGTGTAAATTGTTATTTTTTCTTCGGGGAAATATGTAAATATCTTATGTAGCTCCTGAAGCGCAGTACTAAATGAAAAAAAATAAGATCTATAAACAAAATGATAATAGTTTACACCGATCATCCTGTTCAAAAGTTTGTCCCCCCCCCCTCAATGTACCGTGTTGCCTTCTTGAGCATCAGTGAATGTTTGCACCTTTTGTAATAGTCATGTACGAGTCCCTCAGTCGTCCTCAGCGTGAAAAGATGGATCTCAACATCATATAGCCGCTGTTGGAAAGAAGATGCTGGAAAAGCAAAGAATGTGCAGGACCTGGAGGATTTTTCTGAACAACAGTAGGCAGTTTAACTGCTCAGGACAAACTCGTGGGACTCGTGAAAAAGGGACTCGTGAATAACTATCACAAAACATAAAAACATTGAGTCGTTGATCATCCAGGTAACGACACACAGTATTAAGAATCAAGGGTGTGTAAACTTCTGAACTTTTTTCATTTGTGTAAATTCAGTTCTTATTGTGTCTTGTGGACTATATTTAAACATCTGTTATGTGAAATAGTTTATTCAGGGCAGGACTAAATAAAAAAAAATAAATAAATAAATAAATAAATGCAATTTTTATGATCCTTTTTTTCCTTTATTAACATTTTGCAGATTCTGCAAGGCATATGTAAACGTGTGACCTCAACTGTAGCAATATTTTAGATATCTCTGCTATGCTTTAGTCTTAATCGCAAATGTTGTACGGGATTAAATCAAGAGTTTGGCGAAAAATGAAGTCAATCAAGCAAAATATTTCTGGTGTCCATAGTTTGTTTCTTTAGCTTTGCACTAGAGCTACGAGACTAATGTTGGTACGTGGTTGGGTTAGCGCAAATAGCATGCGTAAGTAATCACCTCAAACAGCTTTGTTGAGGTGTTCAGTATTTTAAACTGACTTGCTGGAGTGGTTATCTGTAAAAAAAAAATGGTCAAAAGTGATAAAAACTGTTGTTTTTAGTTCGTATCAGACTCGGGTAGAAGGAGGAATTGTCTGTAAAACTAAATTCATCTGTTAATTTGATTTGTGTATGCATTGTCCTTAATACAGGCTCAGATTTTATAGATCTGTTGAATTATATTTTGAGTAGGGATGCACTGATGCGGATGCCGGTACTACGTGACAGTTTGATATCGTGCTCAGTTACTCGCACTTGTGAAAAAGTACCTTGTTTACTTTGGCACGCTAATGAACAGACGGCACGACATGACAGCGGCGACGATCTGGATGTATTTCCTGATTAGTGATGGCAATCAAAGCGAAGCAGACAGCAAACTGTGCTCGGTAAAAATCACGAGGAGGAACTAAAGCATCTTCCTGCAGTACGAGTAACCTGATAAAACATCTTTATAGCTGTGAAGCGACCATGCAGGGAAACTGCTGCACTTGGGAGCACTTCAGTTCTGCAAGCACTGAGACATGCATGCTTCGTTAACACAGACATATGAGACATATGAGAGCTAAATACAAATTTTCCCTGTCTTAGTCTGGAAAAAAAGGTAATGATGCGTCCCTCGTTTTAATTTAGGCATAACGTCTGCACGATGCTAAACTTTTATCAATATTAGCCTCATACAGTAGTGCTTGTGCAAAACTAAAGAAGTAAATTTCAGACACCACCAGACATGTCTCAGTCGATAGACTACATTCAGGGTTAAGAGGAGATATTTGCGTACATTTCTTTTTTTGGATAAACTGTGTTAACACTTTACACTAACAGTATATGAATAATCATGCACTAATACCTGAATTAATACTCACTTTAATATGAACTAACGATGAGTTCAGGCGTGAGCTAACTTTGACTACGACGTGAGTCTGATGAATTCATGCGTGAATAACGACCAACTTAATTACATGTTAATACATGTTTGTTTGTTTGTTTGTTTGTTAGTTAATGTATTAATTAACACATAGGAGTAAATTGTTCATATAATTTGCCGTGTGCAGCTGTGTACACAAACATCATTGGAGTGCGCTGGATTACTTTCATAAATTACACCAATCCTCCTTATTGAACGTAGAAAGACGCACTAATAATAAACAATTTCATCTCAACCCATTTTGCGTCATTCTCCATCCGTTTCTCTTCAAATCCCACTGTAGTACTAGTACGTGCCCCGGGTGACTCGGGAGCAGGGCACTGCTCCTTTAACCCCAAGGGTGAAATTAATACAGCAACGTTTATTCATTTCACAGACGCTATTATCTATTAACATTTAATCCCAGTGTCCTATACGATTATTTTCCAGTGATTTAGTCTTGTTTATTTTGACTTCTTTACTGCGTCGATGTCGGTCTGGTCTCCCGGCTTTAAATCGTTATGAACAGTCACCCGTTTCTCTCTTGTGCTCTTGCTCATGTTTTGGGCCACTGCCCCTCAAAATGTCTACACATGGGTCGAGATGAAATTATTGGTGTTTATTATTAGTGCGTCTTTCCACGTTGGATAATAAACCATTTGAAATGATGCACGTTTAATTCATATTCTTTATTACAGAGTAGGTTTGGTTTAGTTTAATTAATACATTAACTAACAAGCATGTACTAACATGTACTTAATTCATGCATGAATTCATTAGACTCATGTTGTAGTTAAGGTTAGCTCTTCATTAGTTCGTGATTAGTACATGCCTGAACTCATCGTTAGTTCATATTTACGTAAGTATTAATTCAGGTATTAGTGCATGATTATTCATATACTGTTATGTTAAAGTGTTTCCTAAACAGTTCCTTTAAAGTCAGCTGCATAAGACATGACGGGTTCTAAGGAGATGAACAGCTGAACCTCTGACAGCCACATAGCGTTAGCATTCCATTTCCAACAACTTCTTTTGTTTTGTTTTTTTTCTTTTTTTTTAGGCACCTTCTGTACTGCTCATTTATTATGTAAAGCTGCTGCTGGTTTATTCAGTGTTATACAAAGTTATGACTGACTGTCCTTCTGCTACAGGACAGGTTTAGACCTCTTTAGGAAGTTGGGTGTCATAGGTTTGCAGGAGTTGCTTCAAGGCACACACACACACACACACACACACACACACAAACAAGATTAATGAGCATGGTTCAATTCTGCAGTTTTCCGCCTAGGGAAAAATACATACCTCCTTGAGACATTTTGTGTGTGTGTGTGTGTGTGTGTGTGTGTTTTCATACTAATCGATATGGCTAGCCAGTGTGTATGTATTAGCCTTGTGTGCCCTTTCCATGATTTCTGGTAATGGCCTTTGTGTAATTTAAAAAAAAAAAAAAAAAAAAAAGGAAAGCTTTTTGCCTTAGATGTCATGCTGAATGTACGTGCTAGCAGATGCTAGCTCCTCATTTGCAATAAATGTAAATTACAGCATGCTAATTAGAGGCTATTAGCATTCACCTTGCGCTAGTCATGTTAGCCGTCTTGATTTTATTTATTTAATTTCCTTAGACTACACCCCACACACTTACACACAGAGGCAGAACACTATAGTGTAAATCCTTTCCGATTAAAACACCACAACTTTTCGGATTTACAACTTCTAGACTTGTACACTTTTAAACTATTGCGAAATATTTTTGATGTGTCCGTGCGCATGTCACATTAGCAGGAAAGAGACTGAGCTAATTACATTAAGCTTGTGCACATAAGCTAACACAGTAATACGATTAAATCAGCAGTAACTCACTATGTTCAACTAATTTGAACCAAATTTGCTTTCTTACAAATGTCATAAATGTCATACATATCTCAGGCGGTATATCTGCATGGTTGATAATTTAACTGTTAAACAAGATAAGTTAAATAAGATATATTGTGACATAAAATCACAAAGCATAAGATTTGTGTAAAAAAAAAAAAAATGCAATACAGTTAAAGCTCAACCCTGGTTACATCATGTCTACAAAAAATCTATTCACAAAAATAACAAATATTAAGAACATGAACTAAGAACTGAGGTTGAGTTAAGAAGAAGCTACACAGTATTATAATATATATTACATATAGAGTGGTGCAGGAATGAGTCCTAAAACCCATAAATGAATTAGCATTTTAGCACTTCCGGTTCCATTGTCCCGAAGTCAATGGGGTTTTGGAATGGGTTTTTGGTAAAAAGCCTGAAATAAGGTCTGTGATATTTTCACGTTTTATTCTACTCTATAAAACACATCAGTAATACCCCACTGATTTTGTCAAGCTTTTAAGTGTCTCGAAAAAGGAGGTTGCCAACAAGTGGTTAAATGGGACTACAGACGTTGTCGGGGACATTAAACGTCATCACGCCGAACAGGAAAACTCCTCTACTACAGCCTTGTTGTGTTTATACTCGCGTTCTTGCAAACGATTCCAACTCAAACTTTCCAACTTGTAGATTTATCAGTTTAGAGTATTTTCCAATCGTAGTGTTTTTTAAATAAAGTTTGAAAGAGTTGTCGGAAGCGTAGCGGTGGTGACGTTGAAGTCATGTGACCGCGGTGTAGTTCGTTTAGAGCCTCATTTTAGTCAAAATTCATAAAAGTTTATAATAATAATAAGTCTTTATTGATCACATATACATTACAGCACAGTGAAATTCTTTTCTTCGAATATCCCAGCTTGTTAGGAAGTTGGGGTCAGAGCGCAGGGTCAGCCATGATACAGCACCCCCTGGAGCAGAGAGGGTTAAGCCCTTACTCAAGGGCCCAACAGTGGCAGCTTGGCAGTGCTGGGGCTTGAACCCCCGACCTTCTGATCAGTAACCCAGAGCCTTAACCACCAAGCCACCACTGCCTCTGTTGTGTTCCAGAGCTTATTTCCTGCAATAATCCAAAAAAACTAATGGAAAAATCCTATTGGCTTTTTGTCGAGGGAACCACGGTGATGCTAAATTCCGGGTTCGCCTACAAAAATACGTCATCCCTGCAGCACTCTAATATAATTATAATAATTTTCTCAACCATAAACAAGTATAGCCTTTTTGATGTGCCATTAGTTCTGAATAGTGACTGGGGTAATGCTGTTATATACAGGTGCTACTCCATGATTCATTTAAATCATTTATAGCCCTATTTGGACAGGATTAGATTCTCTGTTTGACGCAGGATGAGCACGTTTCTGCGGGCTATTTTTCCTATGAACCAGGATGTTTTACTTCATGGTCATATGTTGTTTTATACACTATATAGCCAAAAATATGTGGACACTTGAGTATTGAACATCCGATTCCGCAACCATATTGAACCATATTATTCCCCTTTTACTGCTGTAACAGCCTCCACTCTTCAGGGAAGGCTTTCCACTAGATTGTGGAGCAGCTACAAGAGCACAAGTGATCAGGCACTGATGACTGGTGCGAAGGCCTGGTTGCGCAACTGTTGTTCCAATTCATCCCAAAGGTGTTGAGTGCAGTTGGAATCAAGGTTCTTCCACACCAACCTTGGCAAAGCATGTCTTCATGGTTCTCAATTTGTGCACAGAGGCATGCTGGAACATGTTTGAGTCCCTTAGTTATGTTGAAGTCAGACACAGCAATACAGCCACACAGCCACACGCTTCACCAGCATACAAAGACATCGTAGATGATTGTGTTCTTTCAAAGTTGTTTGGCTGTATAGCGTATGTATTAGTGGTTTAAATACAGAGAACATTACAGGATCATTTACAATTAGTTGAATTTATTTGGCAGAATCTAACATTGTATGATTAAAGAACTCACAGCCACACAGCCACACATCCATCTGTTTTCTGTAGCGCTTATCCTACACAGGGTTGCGGGGAGCCTGGGGACTAGCCCAGGGGACTTGGGATGGATGGGGTGCCAATCACACACACACACACACACACACACACACACACACACACACACACACACACACACACACACACACTCTATGGATGCCTATCAGCCTATAATGTATGTGTTTGTACTGAGGGGAGGTAACCAGAGGAAGCCCCCGAAACACAGCGGGAGCATGCAAGCTCTGCACACACTGGGTGGAGGTGGGAATTGAACCCCCAATCCCAGAGGTGCAAGGCAAACATGCTAACCACTAAGCCACTGTGCCCCCCGCCACTCATTCATTCATTCATTCATTCATTCATTTATTTATTTATTAAAAAAACCAAACTAAAAGTTACCTGATATTGTCGCATATGTGCGTATAAAATGGCTTTATACCTGTATCTGTCACTATAATAGTCAATTAAATCATCCTGTGATTTAATTTCTGATAAGTACGCTAGTCAACTAAATACAGTAAGTAGCAACAACAAAAAATATTTTATTTTCCAATGCTGGAAGCAGCATCTGCATGCAAAATCAGGAGTAAACTTATATCACGGCACTACAGTACAGAGTTGGCCAAAAAATAAGTAGGTAATTTGGTCAGGATGGAAATACAATCACAGAGGAGCTCCTGCAAAGGATGGAATTACCCCAGGTCCTTTTGTGTAAAGCAAATCCTGTACAAATAGTGCCAAATGTTTTTTTTTTTCTCCCTCCATCCCTGAGAAAATGAGAAAATACCTTCTGCTTTAATCATTTTAGTGTAGTTTAGAATAGTTATCTCTTGTAAATTTACAAGGGAAAACTAGGTGCTGTATTTATTCGTCTTGTTTTGGACGTATCCAGAGATCATTTAAAAACTAAATAGTAATGATAAATGGTCTTTTTATTTTTTTTCTCCTGTTACTCTAATCGTCCTGGAGCGATGTCATTTAGAGTGTGGGATTTGAGCTGCAGTGCCGGTCTTGGAGTCTTCCTTCACTGCACAATCCGGTGTTTTCCCTGCTTTAACACAGCTGACTCAACTCATCAGCTCATTCACAAGCCCTTCAGGAGGTTAAAATGTGTGTGTCAGCACAGGGAAACACACTTACGCATGCTACACTGAAACAGGGACAAAATTGCAGAACACTGCTATATGTTATTGTTTTTGGCTGTTATTTGCTTAAATGGGTTTTGATTAGAGGTTTTATATTCTGGTTTGTTGGTTGTTTTTTTTTTTTTTTTTATACAAGTCTTTTAATATGTTTAGCAGTGTATGTTTTTACAGATACACTTGGCATTTGGTTCTGAAATGGCTTTGAAGTTACAAGCCCTGTTTCAGCAGCTCTGTTTATGTAACTGAACCTTTAAATGCTAAAAGTTCAGCACTCAAAAAAACATGTCAGAAACATGAATTATGAATGTGTCTCCATCTTTTAATTCTGTAACACTGGGCCAGATTTAACGGAACTGTTTCTTTAAGACAGTTGGCGTGGTTCCATACCCATAGATAAAGGTTACGAGTGCGGCATCTGATAATCTGTTCAACTTGGTCCTTACCAGCGTTCACTGCATCACATCACAGAATCAATACATTGATTCTGATTGGTTTCTGTCCTCCCCGCCCCAAATTGCCTCATACAGGCAATGGAGAGCGATAAGATGTCGAATAGCATAGCATAGAACTGGGTGCATGGGATAATCAGGGTGAAAATACGTATAGCAGTCAGTAGTTCACTAGAGGGACTGACTCTCAGAAAAACCGATAGACCTTTTTCATTGAGACTTTCTATGGAAGGTAGATTAGCTGACCTTGGATCAGTGTGTCCTAAAATGAAGCATAAAGCAGCTGATCTCAGATCAGTGAGTCAGTCCTCATTAGGACACTATAGAAGCAATGAGCCATTAGGGAGGGGTGTGTATTAGTTGGCCTCAGATCAGCAAATCCTCAAATGCACAGCTGCTGATTTGAATGCAAAAGCTGATCTCATAGTAGTATGTCGTAAAATGGACCGTGAAGCAGCTGATCTCAGATCAGGGAGTTCTCAAATTGAGAATGCAGCAGCTGATCACAGTCCTTAGAAGGTGTCTAAATGGGCTGATTTCAGATCAGTACGTTTTAAAATGATGTGTAAAGCAGCTGATCTGAGAACAGTGAGTCCTCAGGCTGAGCAAGTACCAGGCACTGCCAGGGAAGTAAAGCAAGTGTACTTTATCAGTGAGTTCTCAAATGCACAGAACAGCTATGGAATGCTAATGAGTCTTAAAATGGAGTGAAGGAGCTGATCTCAGATCAGTGAGTCCTTAGAGGAGCATATGTTAGTTAATACAACTCAGATTAGCAGTCCTTCAGTGAAGCTTGAAGCAGATGAACTCAGCACAGCAGCTGATCTCGGGTCAGGTGAGTCTGCACAAGGACAGTATAGAATCAGGATCAGAGAGAGTGTATAATAATTATCTGACGTCAGATCAGTAAATACTCAAATGCACAGACTTGAATGCAGAAGCTGATCTCGTATTAGCATGTCGTGAAAAGTGAGGGAAAAAACAGCTGACCTCAGATCAGTGAATCCTCAAAATAAGTGAATAACAGCTGATCTCGGGTCAGTGAGTCTTTACACGGACTGTTCTTTAGCTGATCCCAGTTCAGTGAGTCTTCAGATGGGCACAAACATCAGCTAATCTGTGAGACCTCAGGACAGTATACAAGCAGCTGATCTCAGATTATTGAGTAAGTAAGTGTGAGTCTACATTACCTGACCTCAGTGACCAGCTCATCTCAGTACAGTAGCTGATCTCAGATCAGTAAATTCTCCGAGTGTGTGTATTGTAGCTGACCTGAGACCACTGAGTCCTAAAATGGAGTGCACATCAGTTGATCTCAGTTCAGTAGCTTCTCTGAGAGTGTTTCTAACACCTGACCTGAGATCAGTGAGTTCTAAACTGACCCAATGACAGATCAGTGTGTGCTCAGCTTTTTTGGTCATTCTTTTTTTTTTTTTTTTTTTTTTTTTTTTTTTTTTTTTTAATTGTGCATCAGAGAGCTGATTTTAGCCATGTTCGGCACAAAATCTCCTAACAGTCCTTGTGGAAAAGGCTTTTGCTTCACCGCCATCATGCGACAAAATCTGATACCTTTGTGGTGGACAATCCTTTCTTGCCACGTCTATAATACGATTCCAAAGCCATACCTAAAGCTAATTAAAAGCAAGCGTCATAGTTGTATCGGCTGGCCTTGACCTAATGATTTACAGCCCTTTTTCTGTTTTCGTTTCCTGACGATTTCAAACCGAATAACCATTTCCTGGCGTGAAAATAGAACAGCCAAAAAGTACACGGATCATCCCAGAGAACCCAGATCCAAAATCAGTAAGTCCTCAGATCGACCTTTATAGCAGCTGACCACAGATCAGTAATCCTTCAGACAGTAGTTGATCTCGGATCAAGGCAGGGAGGGGCGGCGCTGATGATGACAGCAGGATGCAAGGACGATGACGTTCCAGGGATGAAGGTTACCCGTCACAGTGTTTGCATGTTGCCAGAGCAGAAAAAAAAACAACAACGTGAAAGGAGAGTGAATGAAGGAGTCAAAGACGAGGATGTCAAGTATCACTCTGAAAACTCACAATTCCACTGGGCCATTAATATTACACAGTGACACTGTAAAGCCGTGTGTGTGTGTGTGATTCTGCTACTCCACTGCTGTTAAAGTGTGTGTGTGGGGTGTGTTTGTGTGTGCTGTAACTGATGCCTGTGTGTGCAGCAGTCCATGCACCACCTGCTGTGTCTCGAAGCCTCAGAGGAACATTAGAGAAAGCTCCAGGATGCGCGTGTCTCATTTATTCAGCAAAACACAACTGCTCCTGCTCTGTTAGCGAAGGTCACGCAGAAACACTCACCGTTTTTATATCAGCCGATGACTCAAAACAGAGTTGTAGTTTTAATGGTATTGGCCGACGCTGGGGCAAAGTACGCTGTGCCAAATTGGCAGCCAGGATGAACGCTGCATCTAATGCCAAAGAGCAGTTAATATTAATGTAGTATACTATATAAGTATGTGTAAGAGTGTGTGTGTGTGTGTGTGTGTGTGTTTGTGAAATGAATTGAATGAATGACTGAACGATGTGATGATTCATTTGTCTGTTTTGTTTTCCCTCCTTTCCTGTGTGTCTCAACCCAACCCAATAGAGCGCGAAAGTAAGTGCCTCGTGCCTCCAGATAAACACCTGCCATGTGCATGCATCTGAAAGCTCGTCTTTCTACCCCAACAGTCTGAACACAGCGAAATGGCACTCCCTCATTTGATAAGTGAAATTCATTCTGGATTTGTTTCTTCTTAATTATTACTGTTTCCATAACGGACACCTCGGTCCGCTTTCTACTGCGCCATTCCTATATTTCAATATTTACACTATTTATTTATTTATTTATTTATTTATTTATTTATTTATTTTCCTCCATAGCTGACACATTCACGTTGACAGGACTGCCCATGCAAACACACGTTTCTTAAAGCTTTGGTTATAAATGTATACAATTTATATACACATGCAGTCAAATTAAACAGCCACGATATGTTTGCTTCCTCAGTTTTGCACTTGAACCTCAACAGTAATACTGTATGGCTGAAGTAATGGAAGTCTATCTCACCCAAAACCTTTTTTATTTTTTTTATTTATTTATTTTTTTGTGTGTAAATATCTGCCGACTAACAAGCCCTCTAGTTGCCACTTCTTGCAGTTTAAAGGCGAATCCAATAAGCATCAATTGACCGGAGACACCCTAGAACGTCAGTTACTTTGCCAGCTAGGACCTGGCTTAGTGAATCAGTCTACAAAATGGGAACCTGAGTAACATAAAAGCGCTCAAATCCCTTCAAGGCCACAGCCCAAGTGTCCAAGTGAGCAAAATTGTGTCTCTGGATGGGATGGATTGCATTACTTTCCCCTGTCAGTCACAGCCACGCTAGCCAATCGTGGTTGTTTCCAATACTGGCTCGTGTATGTGGAAGACGGTAGATAGCGCTTTTTTTTTTCTTTTTTTTTCTTTTTTTGAGTGTTTAACTACCCTGTAATGTAGCATGTACAGCTTTTCAAGCTTTTCATGTCTCAGATGAAGCATGTGTTAGCTTTCACAATCCCTGATTTGTAGCTGTCATAGCTGTGATTAAGGAAGGGAGAGTTGGCTAGTGGGTAGGAAGTACCCAATCGACCAAATAGGGGAGAAAATGGGGTTAATGGGGTCTTTTTTTTTTTTTTTTTTTTTTTGGTCAGTGATCATCTTTGATTTGACCTCTAAATTTATGTCTGGTTTTTTGTTTTTGTTTTTTTTGGTCTGCACTGCAAAAAATGATCTTAGCCAGTGAAAATATCTTGAATACAGGTAAATTGATCTAATATGTCTTATTATGAGATTATGTAAATCAAATATAATATTACTCAGCTTGTTATTTACTTAACTCTATTAGCAGATAATTTTTTACCTCTTTCTAGAAGTAAATGCTTCAAAATTAGAAATATTTTGATTTGCCAATAGAACAAGACTATTCCATGCTTTAATTTTTTTTTTTATTATTATTATTATTTTTTTTTAAATGTAGGCTTAATAATCATAGATCAGGTTTATTGTAATCATATAATAGGAAACACTAGATACATTCGATTATATTGAAGATATTTTCACTTTAGTTTGACATTTTGAATAGGAACTCTGGGTTTTTTTTTTTTTCCTTCGTTAAAAAGTTCACTTTAGAAATGTAGACATTGCAGCAAATGACTTTTTCCCTTTTTTTTTCTACACGTCTCTGTGCTCACTAACAAACTCAAAAGCTTACTAAAAAGCTTCAATTGATGTGGATGATAATATAGATTTATACTTCAAACTTCGATTAATGAATACGATCTCTCTGCTATTTCACACATCATTTATTTGAAAATGAGGTTATGTCGCTTAAAGAATGCCATTTAAAAAAAAAATAAAAATTTGATATGTATTTACAGAAAAGATCTTAGGTGAGATAAACTTCCATTACACTCGAGTGCAGCACTAAAGAAGAAAATTAGACAGTGTAGATTAGATTTCCACCGAACCATTCAGTTAACACCTCCCAGTCCAACACACTCCACAGATCACACTATTGACATTTTTTTTTTTTTTTGCACCTTTTCCAAATGAATTTCAATTATTAATGATGGAGGGTGTTTTTCCTACCATTGCTGCATGAGTGTGATGATCTGAATCCTTTAATCAGGTAGCTGCTGATTAAAACTCGGGTTTGCTTCCATGAACCAAAGGGTGACTGCTATAAAGCTCTGCACTTTCTCTCCTGTCTAATTACACACATTTAGCAACCTTATTATAAATAAATAAAAAATAAAATAAACTATAGTGGTTCATCTTTGGGCTCATGGAACCAGGTGTGCACCTGGAGCTCCATCTGCCTTTGACTTTCCTTCCATACTTTCCTCTTCGGTGGCCCGGAGTGTCCCGAGAGGCAAGAGAAGGGCACCATACTGATCTGGACTTGTGGAATTTCATAACTTCCTGTGTGGACAGGAAGTGCTGTGGACTGTATGTCGTACTGAAGGGCTGCGTAACTTTTATGGCCAGTCTTGCAGATGAAGGGAATGAGGACTGGAGGCTCTGTGACTCAGAATGCTTGCGTGTGTGTGTGTGTGTGTGTGTGTGTGTGTGTGTGTGCGCGTGCATTTGAAGGTCAGAATTTGCCTGAGAGACACCCTTGCATGTCCTCATCCCTTTCCTAAAGCCACATCATTCTGCTTTTGAGCCAAAATGAGCAGCTTTCTCTCTCAGCCAGCAGGAACCGGCTCACTCGAGCAGCTCTGTAAATTAGATACCAGGATAAACTCGAATAAACTTGAACGCAGCACATTTGAGCGCATCCTCACTGCATTGCTGTCCCCTGATTTAAACGTTTCCATTTACTGAACCGTTATGTAGTAATGTTTTATGCTATAACACCACAAAATTAATGGCGCTTGAACTCCAACACCTTTTAAATCCGGACGTAAACCTTGTAGGTGGTCAGTAACTCCAGAACATACCTAATGGTCTATGAGAGCCCTTTCTCTCTGATTCAGGTTTGAAATGACCTGGGAGAGCTGTTCTTCTCACAGACACACGAAGTTCAAAATGGCCGCCACTCTCGTCTCTCCCGTCTTTCGGATGAGACGTTAAACTGAGATCCTGACTCTCTGTGGTCATTAAAAATCCCAGGACACTTCTCGTAAAGAGTAGGGTTATAACCCCGGTGTCCTGGCGAAATTCCCCCATTGGCCCTTATCTATCATGGCCCCCTAATAATCTCCATCCCTGAATTGGCTACATCACTCTCTCCTCTCCAGTAATAGCTGGTGTGTGGTGCGCGTTCTGGCGCGCTATGGCTGCCGTCGCATCATCCAGGTGGATGCTACACACTGGTGGTGGGTTAAGGGATCCCACCCCCCATACAATGTAAAGCGCTATATAAATCTAAAGTATTATTATTATTATTATTATTATTATTATTATTATTATTACTAAACAGGATTAAAGGGATGTTAAGAAGACAAGGAAAAAAAAAATCAGATGTACACAACTTATGACAAATATAGTCAATCATAAGAAAACCTCTGGGATGTTTGCTGTCCAAAGTTTGCTTGTTTAGTTTTGCTCTGGAGCAGCGAGGCTAATGTAGCTAACGTGATGTCACTCAGACTTGCCGATGTGGTTTAGGACACAGAATTAGGTTAGACTGTACTCGATCAAAATTAAAAGAATAAAACGCTATAGCGACAGCCATGTTGGATGACCAGAATCACCTTTTTTCCATAGTGCAATTTGCTGTTGTTTTACTACAAGCTATAACTATTATTTGCATCACTCAAGTACCAAGACATTTGCTATAAATTGGAAATTTTCTCTTATTCTAATTCAAATGTCTGGTGTTGGAGTAGAAGGTGACAGCCCAATTTTAGGGCACATTAGATCCGGAAACCCGATTAGTCTCCCCTGACGAAGAAGCTTCCACAATTGTTCTGGTTTTTTTTTTGTTTGTTTGTTTTTTGCAGTGTGGTGATGTTGGCGACCACTACTGGCACTTCCCGTAATTACAGCTCAGGGTTTCTGCAAACCAATCTCTCTGAAATTGCTCCATCTGGGCCAGTCCACCCTCTATTTCCCCCAAGCTCTCTCTGATCTGTGTCATCAAATTCACACACACACTAATTAGAACATTTGGAGCAAATCTCTTCTCAAAAATCAATCCCGAACTCGCTTTCAGAACAAAAACACAAAACGTGTAGATGTGTTCCAGCCCTTCAAGAGCCCCCCCTAAAGCGGTGTAAAGGCCACTTAAGCAGCCAAGTGCCTGGCAAACGCTAGAACATAACTCAAAGTGCATTATAGCCCCCTGCTCGCTTTTCTGCTTTCCATGCCCTTGAGGATGAAAGGGGACTGCACTTGCTTTAGTTACGATAAGGAGCTCAGAGGAAACGTAATTAAATGGAGGATTTGAATAATTAATAGAAGCTGTATAGATCAGGTTGAGAGGATTGGTTTAGCAAAGAAAAAAAAAAACAAGCTACGTATAAGCTACCTAAAAGGTTTTGTAGAAATCAATTCATTGTTTTTTGGGGGGTTTTTTTGGTGTTTTTTTTTTGGTGCCAGATTCAAGGGTCGTATCGATCAGATGTCTCAGTTTTTGCCTCGGATAATCCTACATCTGCAGTGTGATCACTGTGAAGGCAGAATCTGTGTTCTAGGGCTTGGACCAAAACTACACAGCATTCACTATGGGTCGACCGATTTTACCGATACCAAAAAAAACAATTACCGAAAACTAAGTCGGGCAGTGCCTGCCCATAACAGATTAATCAACCGATAGTTTTTACAATTGATACTGAATGAAAACATAGCACTCAAAGTAAAATATTGCTGAACTTTGTTAAAAAAAAATAAACAATACTGACTGCACCATGAAAATTTACTGTACTTTTTTTAAATTAAATAAATATATAAATAATAATATATATTAACTGTTAATAAATATAAAAGGAAATAAAAGCTATTCATCCAAACCGAACCAAAACGTAACACTCCAAATAACAAAGAACAATAGAGACATCCAAAATGAATCAAAAAACACTTCAAATAACACGACAAATTTTGTCAGTGATGGTTTTTATTTCGCCTCTAGAGGCCACTCTTGTACAGTATAATGACTCTTCTCAGCCGCTCACGCAACGGACGCAACCGGGAAAAACTATTGGTGTGGATTTTTCCCGACAACCGATAGTTCCAGCAATCAGTTATCGGTACCGATCGGTCGACCTCTACTATGAAGTGCACTATTTTAATATTTAATGGGTGAACACTATCTAGAGCATTCATGAGCTGAATTTAGCTATAGTTGAGAATTAGGTGTAACACTAACTGTTAATCTAACTAATCTGTTTAGAGCTCCAAATAGTCATATCTGTACCTGTATTCAGGTTTAACTTCGAAGTGGGCGTGGCCTAAACCGTAAACACTGGGGGGGAGGACCCAGAGGTAGAAATGTCAGCACTGTCAGCATGGTGTGTGAATTCTGATTCTCATGGTGTGTGAGTTTTAAATCTCGCTCACACAGTTTTTACTATTTTTTTTTTTTTATTTAAATTTCATTGCTTCTAGTTCCCATAATATAAACTTGTAACCTAGTTTAAGCTTCCCTGATCACCCCAGTCACCCTGATCCCGTGACAGCACCTTTCTAGAAAACAATCAAATAGTGCGCCTCCTATTCGTATCTGTATTCGTACGTGTTTAGGATGCATTATCTAAACTAATATCTCTAATAGGAACAGATACTGATTGAAAGATTTAAAGGGGACACCAGACCTATGTAGTGAATGGGATGCGGTTTGCGACAAAGTGGACTAGTCATGAAAACAGCAAGAGGTTTTTTTCTTGATTGCTCACGCACCATTTTTCAGCACCGTTCGACGTCATATTAATGAGAAATGAAACTTAGAAGTAGTGAAGACGTTTGTGCAAGCATTGGGCTCCAAGTCTTAGAATGCAATGCAGCTGTACAACACAGGTGCTCTCTACGAGATGACGAGCACGAGTGCATCTATGGCGGGATTAGCGTGAAAGAAGCTGATCTGATAGAGCAGCAGGTACAGGTGAGGAAGTGAGAGAGCTTGGCAGACTAAAGGACTAAAGCGGGTGGGGGGTTTAAATCCCACTGCACCGCTATCAGCATTTAAAACCTTACATTGTGGGTAATTTTAGAAAACCAAACATCTCAACGAAAGAGGTTTAAACTCAAAACATCCATTCAGAATTTCATTCTAAAATAAATCTTGTACGCCTCTGGACATTGCTTGTTAATTCAGAATTGATTTTTCATTTAAGGTATGTGGGTGTGAAAATAAACAAACCTGTTGGTGGAGGGTTTTTTATTTATTTATTTATTTTCGGTGGTCATCTTATCACCTGCCCTCGTTGACCATGATCACGAATACTACAGGACAGTCCGCAGGCCGCCTCCCAGATTAGGGTTTATGGGTAAGATCCGCTGCAGTGGATTCAAAAGTGGACACTTGCATGCTCTCAGGCCGCCATGCTCCGCCCCCTTCCTCCATGCAAGCCTTGCATCTTCCTTTCATTTCCTCCTGTGCATGTCCCTGGACTGCTTCTGCCTTCAGATTAATGTACATGCCTTGCCAGTGGACATCCTAAAGACTGTGAAAGTAATTTTCTTTTAACCTGATCACTGACCACTTGCCTGTATTGGGCTCAGATTAAGAAGTGTTAAAATGGAGCAACGGAAGCTGAATGACCAAGCAAACTCTCTAGTGGACCTCGCAAAGGTAAGAGTGACCACAAACCCCGCCTTCCCTTCCTGCCACACCTTTCTCCAATGATTCAGTTGATGTGAGATGATCTATGAGTCGGTGTTTCTCCTGCATGCTGTAGAGACTACTGTCTTTTAAGTTGATAATGAAAGATGTGTGAGTCTACAGGTGTCAAATGAACAGCTCTTTATGTCTTGAGTCTTGCTCTTGGTGTGGTTAGTGTTTTAGTGTCTTGTTTGAGGTTTTTACGTCCTTTCTCTCTTGTTTTGTTCAGTCGCGTACCTTTTCATTGTTTTGTCTCTCCGTTGTCCGATACGTGATTCTAACACAGCTAGTAAGTTTTTTGGGGTTTTTTTTTTTTAGCAAAAAGATGTGACACAACTCGCAGAGTAGCAGGCACGCTGCCCGCCTGACTCGGCAGAAATCACACGGCAAACTGGGAAAGCAGACGCTCGGAGAGCTGATGAATCAGCTCAAACACAGACCCCCTCCTTCTCGCGCTCTCTCTCATTCTCTCTGAGCTCTGACATTCAGTCGACCCCATCGGTCACGTCCCAGTTAGTCGTGTCCAGCCTCTATGCCGTGTGAGTCATTAGCTAATGTTACCCTGTCGTCTCCTTTCTCGTGCCACGTGTCCAGGAGAAATGTAAGAGGGTGACATTGAGCGAGCGAGGCAGCGAGGCGCAACTCGGACTCGTTCACGCCATCTTTTTCTTGCTGCCACGGTTGCCTCTCTCCATCAGAGGGCGACGTAGCATTAATCCTGACGGGAGATGCTGCCACCGGCAGAAGCCTTGTATAATGAAGCTTAAAATAACTCTGGCAGCTGCGCAACTTCAGACTCCTTTAGTCAGCTTTCTGCAATAAAAGCCTCCCTGATGAGCCGAGCATCCTCCTCCTCCTCCTCCTCCTCCTTTTTGTAATCGGTGTAGTTTAATTTAGTTCTTAAAGCCAAAAAGTGCTCTGAATGCAACTAAATGTATAAGGTAAGTAACAAAACTCTGCGAGAGTCCTTTGCTTTCTTAGGCAGCGGTTATGCTGTCATGATTGATGGTCCGTGACGTTAAAGACCTCAGGGAATCTTCTGACTGAACGCCGTCTCCAACCTTCCACAAATGAGAAGAATGTGGCGAATGTTGCATGGTGGTTGCGCTAGTGTTGCAAATCCCAGCTGCAGTGAAATCTGCATCCTGTTTGGATTTGGAAGTGATTAGAGAGCCTCTAGAGAAAGATCTTGGATGCGTAGATCAGGCTTCGTCACGTCTCTGTGATTATTTGATGGGCGAGAAGTAATCGACTGATCAGACTCCACTGCAGTGCGAGGTGATCGAACGAGCAGGCAGGATGTGTAGTAGAGCGTTTCTCACTGAAACTCCATTAAAGCTGCAGAAAAGTGTGCTGAAAAATGTCCTGGTTTTGCCAAGTGACAGGCCTGACTGGGGCCAACCATTAAATCCAATCAGCCAATCACGTGCTTCAGTATGGCATCCACACCATAATGTGGCTCACGTTAAGTAGGTTTTAATTACACAAAATAGTAGTTTGATTCATACTTCTGGAAAGAGAAGACAGCTAATTAAAGGGATCAGTTAGCTGACTGAAAGTGATCTCGGGTGAAAATATCTTGGCTCTAGAACGTTCAGAGTTCGAATCTCGGCGATCCATGACCAAGAGCCAGGAGAGTAAAATTCACCATGCTATCTGGCTATACTCTCACTCTCCTGTCAATCACAGCAACACTAGCGAATCTGTGAGGTCGTGTATGCGGAAGAAGGCAGATCACTCTTTCTTCCAAGCGTGTGACGCTGCCCTGTGACGCATGAGCAGAAAAGATCTAGGTGACTGGCTTCACGTGTCATGTCTACTAATCGGACGCTTGAAATCGTCTCGCATTGCTCGCAGACGTTTTCGCTTCTTTCGAGAAATCCAAACGCATCTAGGACGGGATAGAAAAATGTCCGACGTAATAGACATTGCAAAAGGAGGTGGCAGTTTTACAAGAAGGTTGACGATTGTGATTTGTTTTAATCAGAGGGATGGCGTCTCAATCAAATCGAGAAAATTAAGACCTAGGGTTTCGTCATAACTCGCACGTAAGCGTCGAATAATGACCAAAGCACGTGTTGCGCATGTTTATTTATTTCTTTTTTTTTTTTTTTAAATCAAGATGACCATTCCCAAATGTACATTATTGTCAAAATAACTACATAAACCCAGATCAGTAAAAATGTGAGACAGTTACCGAACATCGGTCCTTCTTTGTAGATTATTATTTTAAAATTTGATTTAATAAATAACTTTATTTAATATATACATCAATAATTCGATTGAATAAGTGTCACAGCATGTAGAAAAATGAAGCAGGATATTTAAACGCATGTGTATGAAGTTTATGCTTCACATAAGTTGGGGGAAAAAAACGTGCGTTGTGTGAATTGTCCTTAGGTTCGTGATTGGCTAATGAAATTTAACCGAAACCCCGCCCCTTTTATGACACGCACAGGCAGCGCAGCTGCATCAGAACAATTTTATTCCGGGTTTTTGATTTCCAGACAAGACGAGGTTTGTGAGATTCGTGCATTAGTGCAATCAGCCGTCAGAAATAGTTTCCTTTTGCGCTGCGAGTCGAAATGATGTTCTGTTTTAAACAATCATGAACTGCTAACTGACACGTACTTCTGTCTCCTCTTCTTCTTCCTGCTCTCCCCGTGGCCTCAGACTCAGAACATCATGTACGACCTGATCTCAGACCTGAACGAACGCGGCGAGGACACGGAGAAGCGCATTGCCGAGCTTGAGACCAAGCTGGAGACGTTACTGAGTAACCTGCAGGCTCTTCCGGGCCTCATCAGCCAGCTGATCAGCCAGCAGCAGCGTGACCTCCTGGAGGTGCAGCTGCAGCCGTACGAGCGCTCGCAGTCTATATCTCGACGGCGCTCTTCCTCCACGGCGCCCCCTACGTCATCAGAGAGCAGCTAGAGCCCCTCGGAGCGCAGAGACCCTTCGCCATCATATGGCCGACGTGCATCTTACTGTAAAGCCTTACGGCGTCTCGGTAACGCGTCTTCCGCATCCTGACGACGGGGTGACGCAGCTGAAGTGGCGTACAGCTTTTACTTTGTACCTCAAAGTTCTCTTTTTCTCAGTATAAAAGGCGGGGCTGTCCAGAAAACCCTTCCTCACACACTCATCAGGAGAGCAGTGTCACACAACCTCCATGGCGCAAAATAATACTGCGCCAGAATAGTGCTTCCCAATGGACGTCCTGCTCTTCCTGTCTATACGAGACTGTATAAGACTGAGTAATTCCTCAAACCAGCAGGTGTTAGACTTTTTTTTTTTTTTTTTTTTTTTTTTTTTTTTTTTTTTTTTTTTT
>JANDJT010000060.1:3781910-3799330 GCA_024331685.1 Stegophilus panzeri
ATATATACTGACACTCTTTCCATAAATGGTACATAAACATCTTACAGAAAATTTCAACACAGCAATGATTATTCTTTTTGTTAAATAGAAATTATATTATATTATATTATATATTATTATATTATATAGACTATTCATTAATATAAACCATAGAGCTGGAACTACTCTCAGAGCTGCTGTTGTAGAAAATGAATTAACAGCTTCTGACCAATCAGATATGAGAATTCAACAGTGGTGCACTATAAATATGTAATATACAATATGTGTAAAATTATAGAATTAAATACTCATTTTATAGCATCAGATTATACACTTTATGTTCTTTCCCTTACTGTTTTTCATTGAAAGGAGGTACTGTATCCAAACGAAATATTTTGAGATCCATGATAATAACACATACAGTGAACGATCCTCATCCCCCATTGTTAGTTCCCATGAAAGAAGTAAAAGCTCACCCATATCTTAAATCCCAGTTTAAGTCCTCAGCTACCCCATAAACAATAATTTACTGTAAACGACATATTTTGTCTATCTTTTATAAAAATCCACTATAGTTTACTATGGATTAACTGTGGTACTGTGTGATAATCATGGTTATTATTCTCTGAACTATAATACTACCATAATACTGTGGTACTTATTTAAAATTATGTTATATTATTTCAATTCCACTACCATATGTAGCCATATGGATCTAACCTTGGACTGAATTTGCTGGGACGCTTACTTCAGGGAAGACTAGCAACTGTCTTGAAGGCTTTGCATTTGTAAACAATCCTTCTCACTATAGAATGACTTTCAAATAGCTTGGAGTCCCTGGACTCCCTTGGAGAATGACTTTCACAATGACTTTCAAATAGCTTGGAGATGGCCTTATAACCCTTCCCAGATTGAAGAGCAGAAACAATAGCTTGATATTGGTCAATATTTGATATGGAGGAAGTTTAGTTCCTAAACCACAGTTTAGTTTTCTTCCAACTTACCATGCTCAAGGCTAAGTAAGGAATAAATCATGTGGGACATGCTGTTGTAGGAAAATAATCAACGACTTGAAGTTAATAGTACCACCCTGAAGTTGATTATTTTCCTATAAACAGGATGTGCTGTTGCAGTAGTGCTACCAATTGTTATATTTATAGAAGAACAACGCCATACAAAAATCTATTTATATTAACATTTATCATTGTGGAACATTCCTGTTATCACTTGTTATAGCAGCTAACAGATGTTCCTTCACCAGCAACTCTTGGAGTTATAAGACAAACAAAAAAACCTTAATTCACGAGAAACCTCAAAACGCAAAGTCCTCCATCCTGAAGATTTTCCTGTGCGAAAACTTAAGGTTACATCTTAACCTCTGACTGTCTTCTACAGAAGATTTCACCATGTCAACTATTACACATGGTTTTTAAATGTGTTAAATGTGTATGTTTCTGTAGAAATTATAATGTATTGGAATGTGTGTATTAATATAAACATTACAGCTGGAACTACTGTCAGAGCTGCTGTAATAGACAATTAATCAACACCATCTGTCCAATCAGAATTAACAGTGATATAAGCAACTTTTATTTGTAGTATAGTAAAAAGGACCATGGCTGCCACACATTACACCATAGGCAGTCATGCACATGCAATGGTATTCATATCACACATTTCGATATTTTTTTTTTAATTTTTTACAATTTAGTCCATTTCAGTTGTGTTTACTAGAGGCAACACAGAGTAACCACAATAATAGTGAAACTATGACAGTCAGACTATAGTAACCACTAAATAACCATGGTTTAAAAAGAGTGGTTTCCTTTTGTGCCAAAAAACAATGGATCATTTTCGTAATGGTTGTTTTCAATAATGAGTTTGAGACAGAGATTGAGACAGACAAGATAAAAAAAAGCATTCTTGTGAGATTATGTTTGTAAGTGAGCGAAACTGTTTACTGAGAGTGTTACTTATAAATTCTACTGTGTAGTCTGAAGCTATTCAGAGTTACTAATGTGTACTGTCTGGGGCTATTTTTGCTTTAACATGGAGAAACTGATGGCGAGGTTTTAGCAGACCAGCCGATGTGGGGAGAGCATGTGCACGGATAGGAAGGTCAAAAGGGAGGGACAAAGTCTGGCGTCTCTTGGCTGACCGGAAACTGGATTGGACCGTGTGCACAGGAGGGATCAACCGTCCTGTGACTTGGCTTATAGTTTAACAGTGCTTCTCAGAGACACTGTGGTCCTTCATGAGGTGCTTCTTTTTTTGTATTGGTTTGTAGTAAATCAGTTTTAGTATTTCAGCTGATGTAGAAAGAACACGTATCTTGATGGAAAGGCTGAGTGGCATGGAAAAATGCTGGTACAGGAAAGATCAACTGTGACTCGGTTTAGAGTTTAACAGTATTTTTGAGTGAAAAACATAATCATTAATAACTGGTCTTCAGTATTTCTAAGGTATTTATGGGTATTTCAATAAAAGCATGTGCGTCGTCTATTTAAAAAGTGTATAAATTATAAATTATTCCCCTAATTTGTGGGAAAATTGAATATGAATTATATGAAATATCAATTACTTCACATCACTTCCCCAAGTGTGCTAGGTTTGAAAATGATTGGAGTGATAGATAGATAGATAGATAGATAGATAGATTATTTTGTGGGATGAAATAATATAATTAAATACATTCTTGATTAAAAAGTACAATTAAAGACAAAGTAATTCGAAGCATTTAGAGATAACTGCGTAGAGCATTTCAGAGCCTAGCTAGCTTGGAACCAGTTTAGTCCAGTGCGGGTGCGGGTTTTTTCTTCTTCCCATATAAGGAAAATGGGGCGGGGTTTTCAGGCGTGAACGTAACATCAGTCAAAGGAAAGAAAGACTTCCGCCTTCGTGAAGCGCGTGGAAGAGAGACCTTATAAGAACACAGCTGAGCGGTCTTCCTATTAAATCGGATTTGTTTGTTTTTTTAAATTTTAGATTGATTTCAGCAGTGTAAAAGTAATTGAGCGGTATAGCGTTTATTTTTGTATTTGTTTCCGACTTTGGCTTATAGGTGTGAAGCCGAATTTATTCCGTGTAGTTTTTTGTATTTATTTGCTTAATTTTGAAATCCGTAGCGCGCGCACACTAAACGTTAGGCGCGCGCGCTGTTTGTAGGAAGGGGAAAAAGAAGAGAAGCTCACCATCATCAGTCTTTTAACGTGGTAAGATCCATTTAGTCTAAAATGATATGTTATTGTTTTGTCTACTTGAACTGAAATAGTATTTAGATTTAATTCGTGATACTGAATGATTTTTATATGGGTTGTTCTTGGCGCGAGCTAGGCTAATCCGAACTAGCTAACCGCGCCTACGTACTTGTAGAAAACTCAAACGTGTCTTGGTTCATTTACATGACATTAATTTGGTGATGTTAATAATATGTATTTTTAATTTATTATGTCGCAGTTTGTGCGACGATGTGTTTCGAGGTGAGTCTGTCTGTTCCAAATTGTTTCCTTTTAGCGGGAGTCAATGTCACACGTGTAGAAAGTGAATGCCGGTCCCGTCTTGCGAAATAACATCAAAGGAGATATCTTTTTTTAAATCGTTTAAATTATTTAAATATTGCGTTTTAATGTTTAACAATGCGATTTCCTACGGGAAAATATTGTTTATCTGCAATTCGTACCAAAACGTCAGGTATTAAAGTGTAAGTCTGAGCTAGCAATTCATTGTTTCGATGTATGGTCGCGAACGAGTCGACACTTTGAGCCGACTCTACTAGGTGAACATCGCGAACATATCCAGCAAGTTGTTTTCAAAACAAATACGATACAAGCATACACACTGATCAATGTGCTCAATCAAAATCTATCAGGCAGTGATATTTGTAGTAACTGATACAACTGGAGAACGCATTGCATCTTTAGATTAACGAGTCGATTTTTTTAGGGTAGGATGATTCAATTGATCCGATTCGATGAAAAAGGGGCTGGAATTCCCATCACCGATTCATTGTGCGCTTGAAAGATAACGAGCCAAACACTGCAAAAACGATGTCCATATTACCCTAATACGATTAGGAGTTACTTTAAATGGTTTTTCCAGTGGAGAGGAAAAGGAAATTGGTTGTTTAAAAGCCAAACTAGCCGTTGTTAAAAGAATGGCGTTAGTACTGAGCCGGTCTCGTGCGCCGTAAATTAGCCGCAGTTAGCTCTGTAGTAAACGGCTATTATAATCTGGATTATCGAGCGACGACATGGTGTCATGTATGCTGCTGCTTGCTTTCGTTATCCATATAAGTGACAATTACAAATGTTATCTTTAGAAGTAGTAAATGGGGAATTAAAAAAAAAAAGCAGAAGAAGGTGGGGTGGGCGGTTGGTGACGTCAGCTGAATTAGCGGACTAGCTAGCTTGCTTTAAGCGGAAGTGAACAGGAGGACATGGCTGTTGGCCAATATTGAGCTGCAGCTTTTATAATTTGAGAAATAAATATAGCAACGACTGTGACCACCTCCACCCTGTTAGGCTGCATTGTAGTGATAACGTTCCAGTTGTGGTGATGCATAACCTCTAGGAATGTGATTTCGTAGCAGTGTCTCAAGTTTGATTGTATCTCGGATTTTAGGTCATGTTTATTCCCATAGATTTAAACCTTTTTGTAGGCTTGTGATTTTAAGGACTGTGATCAGTTTCACAGATGAGTCCATGTCTAATCACGAATATAAGTCTAGACCTACTGGTGGGTCCTTCCCAGTCCCGATCCCAATACGAAGGACACGGGGTTCTCAAAGGACACCAAGGTTTCATCCACAAACCCATCCTGTAAAGCTTGGATGAAATTTCTGGCCATTTTAACTGAACCCTTAATTGCTATTATTATGAATTAGGATCAAGTTAATCATACACCATTTAAAACCTCACATAAAACATCCTGTCTTGTCTCTCTCTTTTTTTTTTTTTTTTTGCTTTATAGATGTACTTTGAGCATTTCATTTTGTCCTGTAGCTTCGTTATTGATTTTTTTGTTTGTTTGTTTTGTTTATAGATATTGACTGGGTCGTTGAGTGTCTTTTGTCTTTGTCAGGCTTTCGGCTGCATGTGTTTAATCTCTCAAATGTGTTAATTAAAAAGGGAGCTCTGGGGTCTGGGTGATGGAATGACATGATGAACATGGCACTAAAATGCGAGTGTCTGATATTGTCAAGGTTTAGAACCACCACTGATACGTGCGCTTAAAGTGCCAGTTTTATTCATCTCTTTTTCTTTTTCAGCAAACGCTGCTGCTGATTCCTTTTTCTTAAATTCCATGTATTTGAATACCGTTTAGAAAAGAGCTTTTAAACGTGTCGTACTGTCACGTTTTCGCCTTGTTAATTTTCCAGCTGAACTACACTACAGTACAAAGTTTTACACGGTTGTTTCTTAGAAGTAAACACAGGGCGTTGCATAGCGAGAAATCCATGTGTTGTGGAAAAACGTGTGTCTCGCGCTCTCTCTCTCTCTCTCTCTCTCGGGCGCGCGCACGGGGCATATGGCGAGTCTGTGTCCGAGTCTGATCTCCGCCCACTCGGACGTTACCTGTGTGTTCCAGGCCAAACCAGAGACTTTACTTCGGGTCCGTTGCGGTCATGACGCATGTTTGCCATGTGTCTAAGCCCTTGCTTAGTCTACACTCTGTCTGTTATGGCTGGATTCAGACGAAAGCGGTTTTTAAAATATCCCGAATAAACTAGCAGTTGTTTTCGAGTACCAGTCGGGAATGAAATGTTTTATTGTTGAACGGTGTAGGAAGCAGGCGTGATTAGGCTCTAAATGCTCATAATCACATTTAACTCCCTGTATCCTGGTGTCGTGTAAAGGCCTTTTTTTGCATTTTCTTTTATCCTTCTTCAGACATCTTTTCTATTAATTTGTCTCCTAGGAGTTATTTCTAGAGATTTCTAGCTCAGGGACTTGCTGGTTGAAATCCGAGCTGCCATTTGCTGCTTTTTGACCGGTCACGTCTGGGTGAGGCAAGGAATACTTGACCTCTCGCGTCGGTTGCACCAGTAAAAGGAATTCAGCACATCCTAAAATAAGCAGGCGATGATCGATTACCAAGCTTGATTTTAACTTTTATTACAATTTGACGTGCTGAAATTATTCAAATCATCGTAAGACATGACCAATCGTCACTTCATTAGCTAGCTCACTGACAAGGCAGATTCGTGCTCGGTAACATTTTGTATAATAATGTTCGCTAGTTAAGTGATTTAATACAGGTTAAGGGAAACGTATTTGTTCTTTATCCGCTTTTTAACGAAGTTTCTAGGGTGCGTCCGGGGGGGGGGGGGAAGAGAGAGAGAGAGAGAGAGAGAGAGCGTAAGTCCAGAGTGTCGATGTGCATTAAAATGAAACAAATGTAAGGTGTAGGTTTCTTTTTGTTGGTCTGCCAAGTCAACTGTAAATAAATATAATAAAAGCGAATAGTCTGGACACGATATCGGCTTGTCCTGGGTGCCCAAGCTACTTTTGAGTGTATGTTTAAAACTTTCACTATGTTCTTCATTCGTTTGCCTCGGTGAGGAAGGGAGGATTATGATCTGAATCCGAACTCCAAAATTGTCCAGAATGTTTTACTTTAGAAGAAACCGTCCAGATCAGTATCCTGCCTTGTTAAATGGGACATGCTTTATCCGCAGAACACGAACCCTGACGCTGCGTATCTAAAGGCCACTCAGGGGGTTGTGATGATGATGATGATGATGACTTCTGTAAAGTGTCTCAGGATATTGCAGGAATACTGTAACTGTGTTGAGTTTGTCCTGCGTACGACAGGAAGTAGTGCATGAAAACCGCAGAATCAAAGTAAACATGTATCCTCTGTTCTTTTTGTGATGATTATTCAAGTTCATTAATAATAGGGGTGTACACCATCATAATCACATGTCAAGTACACATGACACTGATGCACTGATCACACTAGTATTACTAAGCACTGCGTGGCTTTTAAAAAACAAAAAAAACAAAACTGTAAACGGTTATGTAAGACTGGGAAACATTCCCTGATTGTTTTTTCTTCTCTTTCTTTCTTTTTCAGGAATGAGCTTCCATTCATCCATCTTGTCCGTTGCACAATGGATGTCCATTCCGTCTGCCTAATCGGCCAAACTAAAACGCATTGTAGCAGCACTAGTATATTCAGAGGATAGCAATAGCCCCCTCACGCCACCCTCTCCCTCGGCGTTACGCACCAGTTTACAACTTGCAGCAGTGCAGATTCTCTCACTAGTGTCTGGATTTGTTCTAAATTGCTGTATTTGCAGAGGGCGGTTTGGGGAATTTCCGAAATAACAAACACGAAAAAAAAAATCTTTAGAAACACTAGTACCTCAGTTATTTAAACAATTCTAGCGTGCTGCTTATTAAAACAAGGGCCTATATTATATTATTCAGTTTATTTTTGTTATTTACCCTGTAAGATCGTGACGCTGTTTTAAACTTGAAAGAGAAGAATCGAAAAGGTATTGCACACGATGGTGTCGACAACGTTAGCTACGTTAACACTGATGAGCACCGCCGTGGCGCTAGCCGCGCAGGGCCCGATGACCGAGTACTTGTGGCTCCTGATCGTCGGTTTCATCATAGCCTTCATCTTGGCCTTTTCTGTGGGCGCTAACGACGTCGCCAACTCGTTCGGCACGGCCGTGGGCTCCGGCGTGGTCACCCTGAAGGTCGCGTGCATCCTTGCTACCGTGTTCGAGACCCTGGGATCGGTGCTACTTGGAGCCAAAGTCAGCGAGACGATACGGAAAGGGATCATCGATGTGAACATGTACAACGGCTCAGAGCACGTTCTCATGGCCGGCTCGGTCAGCGCGATGTTCGGTAAGTGGCCTGCTTGTTAAATGTTGATATCTGGCTGAGCAAAAAACCCCAAACATATATCTTGCATATTTTACAGTGATGCTTTTTAACGGTATGGCTTTTTCCTCCTCTTTTTCTTTAAATCTCCAGGCTCTGCTGTGTGGCAGTTGGTGGCTTCTTTCCTCAAACTGCCCATTTCTGGGACGCACTGCATCGTGGGAGCTACTATCGGCTATTCACTGGTGGCGAAAGGCCAACAGGGAGTCCGATGGCTTGAGCTTCTGCGAATCGGTGAGTCCGTCTAAATCAGGACACCAGGTTTTTACAAATCTGAAGTGTGTGTGTGTGTGATTAGATCAGGTTGAAAAAGGTATTTATAATAAAGCACATTCAAGAACCGATGTGTTACAGGTAACTACAAATTCGTGCGATATGCTTTCATAGACCGAAATAGTCTCGTCTGAGTGAATAATGCCCTTAAACTTGTGTTAAAAGTGAGGTTTGAGAACTGCGCCTGATTAATCTGAGTGTTCCTTTAAATCAGGTCTCTTTCATTTCTCTGATTAACTGTACTCTGCCCTATATTCATGTTCTGTTCCTTTTTTTTTTTTTTTTTCTCCTTCTTTTTTCTCTCCTTTCTTACAGTTGCGTCTTGGTTCCTCTCCCCGCTCCTCTCCGGCTTGATGTCTGCTGTTCTCTTCTACTTTGTCCGCATGTTTATCTTGCAGAAGGTAAGAACCGGAAACCTCTCCCTGCTCGCTCTCCCTCTGCGAGTCGTGTCGAAGGTTGAATTAATGTAATGTCCAAGGCGAGGCACCACAGCGAGCACGTCCTAGACCGAACGGACGTCTCTTTCTTCTTCTTTTTGCGCAGGTTATACTGACGCTTCTGTTTGAAGCCTGCTGATTATGTGCGATTATACAGATTAGGCTGCACTTTGTATTAAGTGCGGGTGATTTTATTCTCTCTCTCTCGATGTTTTCATGTTTGTAGAAGGATCCGGTTCCCAACGGACTCAGGGCGTTGCCTGTCTTCTATGCTGTCACTATGGGAATCAACCTGTTCTCCATCCTGTTTACAGGCGCACCGAGTGAGTATCATTCTCCTGTCGCATCCATCTTTCTTTATGACTAGGTCATTTCCCTTAACTCGAGGACTAACAGGCAGTGACGCAGCATTATATCTGTACGTCGTTAAGATCATTAACCGGGGGAAGCTCGATGGACGTGATCTTGCTGTCTTTTTTTTTTTTTTTTTTTTTTTGTATTCCTCATCTCTATCAGGGTTTCTGTCCTTTTTGAACACAGAGGAAAGAAAAAAAACTCAGTGGAGTACACTTGTCGTCCATCGAACTGAATCTTCACCATAGTAGCTTCCTTTTCTTTTTTTGCTGTGCATACTTTTTTATGCATAACATTTTTTTGGAAATCTTATTAAATGAGCACTTTTTTTTTTTTTTTGCTCCTTTTTGTTTTCTTCTACCTGCAGGGATCAACAATGCAAGAAATCAGCTGGCCTGGGCCGTATATGAAGGCTACAGGCCAGAGTATGACAAGATACACAGGTAGGAGTGCATACCTTGTATGCACTCTTATTGGGGACGGGAAGGTGCATCATACGCACGTACACCACCAGGCCCAACTTCACTCTCTTTCTCATAGACACACACACACACGCTCTATGATTTAAATCAGTCAGCCTGCACAAGGATATAGAAAGTCTTTTGTATGTTAGATGAGAATTAATTAATATTTGTTGAGGAAAAGCTAGTCGAAGCAGGTCGCTGTGTCGGAGCTTAACATCTAAAAGAAGAGGACGACCAATCAAAATCTTTCAAACGCATGTACATTTGATGTGATGCAGTTTGAAATGAGAAGACTGAAGACGAATGGGGTTTTTTTTTTTTTTTTTTTTTTTTTTTTTAAAGTGTCAAAGTCCTGGACACGTCCTCTTGCTTTGTGATCTTTCTAATTTCATCTAATTTTAACTAGACAGTTAGTCCTCCCCCTCACACACATACATGCATACACACATACATACATACAGTTGGACAAAGATTCCTGCTCTGGTCTCAACCCATGTAGTCTCCCGTGATGGAACCTGATTAGCTCCTGAACTTTGGCCGAGTTTTGACTTCAACGTGTCCTCTGCTTCTGAGTTCGCTTCAGGAGCAGTATACCTTCTTTCATGAGAACATGCCCTCTAGGTGCTGTTTACTTGGGTTCAGCCTGGATTCAAGTTTGGTGCATGTAAAAATAAATAAATAAAAAACTGAGGGAAAAAAATTACACATCAAAGCATTGGCTAGATTAGGGTTGAGCCTGAGTTTTATAGGGAACATGAGCTCTAATAAGCAGCAAAGGACACACACCTGATTCCTTTAGGCACTAAACAACTGCCATGACTGTTCCACTATACAGGCTTTTCATGTAAATTCAACAGACCGAACACAAATACGAGATATGTACAAAACACATCCCATCGCTTGCTAAGACTTGAAAAGCCCTGCCATCGTTTCCACCACTCTAATCTGTTGTGTCAAGGCCCTGCAGGCTGTGGAGTGAGGAATGTTCTCGAAGCTTAATGCAAAATGACATGGTTAGGAGTGTAGCAGCTGCTTATGAGGCATGCTGCACACCATGAGTCGTCGTTTCACTACTGTCGGTGAGCTTGAAGTGGTCGTCTAGTTCAAGCTTATAAAAATGCAGTCGGTAGTAAAGGGAAAGCACTTCCTCGTCTCGTTTCTCAACACGTCCCGCCCACTTCTGGCTTTTATTTTAAAACTTGTTTACTGTTATAAAGCCCCCACTGGAATCTGCCTCACTGCTGTTGGTAAATCTGATGGGAATCCTAACTGAAATAACCCCCTTAGCCCTGCAAGCCCGGATTCGACAGCCATAGTTCTGCATGGAAAGTTCTCCCCACGCGCACCATCCTTTCTTTTGTTATGCAAAATCGTAAACGATCCCGTAGAGAGGCACGAATCGAGTCTGGGTGGCTCACGTGGCTCTTCAGCTTGTTTGTGCTTCATGTGAATATGGTAACATGGCTCGCTCGCTCGCAGCCTGACTCAACCTGTCTGCATGTTTTCGTTTGCGAGCGCCCTCTCGGCTTTCACTCGAACGCTAGCCTTTAAAGAAAACATTTAGCTTTCAAACTTCGCCCATGTAACATCAGCGTGACCTGGGACTGTAAAGTAAACTGAAAAGAGGTGACTGACCTCGTGTTCAGTTAGAATGGTTTAGTGTCACCTAATCTGGTGACCATGTTCTAGATGACTGGCAAGGCAATTATAAAACCATACAAGATGCAGTATTGCACAACGTAATATTTAACTTGGATAACCTTGGGAACTGCAGTACAAATTAAAAGCCAACATGATTCCATGGTTACCAAGGAATCATAAAGAGGGGGAAAATAAGGCTCACTTAAGAGTCACAAAGAAAAGTTACTCTTTGTTCTCTGAAATGAATAGGCTGATCAGTCTCCTGTGTCTTCTACATTGTGTGTAATGTCTTGTAATTTCCAAATTGCTGCACACATGACTTCTAGCCACGACGTAGCTAAACTTACAGGTTATTTGATCGCACGGTTTATTTGTAAAACGACTCCACTGGCTGCCGTTCTTATTGTTGCATTTAACAAGGCATTATACATTGTAGTGCATTATGGGTAATACACATGGGTCCTTTTGTCAAAGAAGGAACACCAAAACTAATTTAAACTCTAAAGCTTATGAAGTTGGGGGGAATAGTCCTTGCCGTACAGGGTTTCAGTACAACATTTTAACATCGAATGCATGGCTTCCAGTCAGTTTTAGTAGTTTATTTAAAATAAAAATATATGTCTGAAGTTTCTCGATGATATTATGTTCAGTTTTATTTGTATAGCGCTTTTAACAATGGACATTGTCTCAAAGCAGCTTTACAGAAATGTATACCTTCGGGATAGATTTTAAATTTGTCCCTAAGGAGGAAGCCAGATGTGATGGTGGTGAGGAAAACCTCCCTGAGACGATATGAGGAAGAAACCTTGAGAGGAACTGGACTCAAAAGGGAACCCGTCCTCATGTTGTCCCATTCCTCAGCGATAATTACATAAGTGGTAGATTTGACAATTTTTAACGTTAAGAGAAAATAGTACAGCTAGGTATTGGGAAGTTTGGCAACCAAACGAAGCTGTTTGTCAAGTAGAGCAGCATTCCTTTCAATCTCAACATTTACATGATGAGGAAATATCCAGAAGGTACATTTACAAAATGACTCGCTTCACTCCAAAACCCTGTTTAAAAAAAAAAAAAGAAAAAGAAAACGCACCCAAAAACCCATCTCGTCAGGTTTCATGTGTTTTCCATTCCGATATAACTGGTTAACAGTCATCAATGTGAAATGGACTTAAAACAAGATCGACTTTGAAACCTTGGTAGATCTGTTTCCTATGGAACGTTTCTTCTGATTTAACGAGGAACCATGGGATTCTCAGATTATAAATTGTTTTGGTTGACGTGACTTACACCTTCCTGTTGGTAAACTCCTAGAGAAATGCATACTGTGTAATAGACTTCTAGATAAGATTCGCTTATCTTAAAAAATAAATAAATAAATAAATAAATAAACGTTCACGCCTGGCTTTAGTAGTAAATACAACTTCTGTAACACGACAAACTCTTTTATACAAGATTATACATTCCCACAAAGCTAAAATGACCATCCCTTTCCCCCGACTGAATCATAAATAGTCATCAGACAGTCACGGCAATAAAGAGTGGCGCTCCACCGTCTCTGAAAGCAGCTCTTGTTATTGTGTAATAGAAGCCGTGGTTTATTGGGGGTTTTATAGTTTGTGAAAGTGGTATTTAAGTCGAGCTGCACTTTATCCCACAGCGTGGTTGTGGCGTTGAGGCGTCTCTTGTTTTTGTAACAGTTCATTCTCATGTGATGACCGTACATACCTTCCTGTTATTGTTGTTTTTTTTTTTTTTGGTGTTTTTTTTTTTTGGTTTTTTTTTTTTTCTCTCTTTTCTTTTTTCCTTTTTTTTTTTTTTTTTTTTAAAATTTATTTCCCTCCAGTACATTCTAAACATTACCCCCCACCCCCAGAGAAAACAAATAGCCCTTGTTCCCAAAGTCTCAAATTTTAGCTTATAATATTTGTTTTTGGTCAGCTGATGCCGTCCCGCCCTCCTCCCACCGTTCTCACACACCTGTTAAGAATTTTCCACGAGGCAATGAGTAAAGAAAGAGAGAGGCATTTTACCTTTACCCTAAAAAAAAAAATAAATAAATAAACACCACCCCCCACAGGCAGTCCTTTCTCTTTGCCTGGTGTAAGTGGAGCACGTCGCAGCAGCATGCTCCAGGAGCACGTGAGTCAGCGCAGGGAGGCGGAGAGCCACAGGCTCGCTTCAACCGGTCTCGTCTAGAACATTTCCACACGCAATCACCTCTCCACCCCTCCCTGCTTGTCCTCTTTCATTCTGACTTTTTTTTTTTTCTTTTTTTCTTTTCCTCTTTTCCCTTCCTTTCTGACCATACCTTTGCTGACATTTTATTTTATTATTATTATCTTTTTTTTTTTTTTTTTTTTTTTTTTTTTTGTCCCCACATTGCAGAGTTTAGTCTAACAGGCTCCTTCTATGCCAGCGTTCGTCTTCAGAGTATCGCAGTATGCTGGTCACGTTTGTGTTCTGCAGTCTTGGCACTGAAGTGACTTGGCTCAAAAAGTGGGGACGCTTTTATTTATTTAAAAATAAATAAATAAATAAATAAATGTATTTAGGTGGCAGGTGCTTTTTATACAGTTAAAAGCCTCAATCGAAGATGCAGTTGCAATCTCTAACATTAGCATTGATCTTTTAACCTGCCTGTACCGGTTCCTTTTCAATTCAGCGTTCATCCCCGAGTATGATGTGTGGGTATCTCTGCCGATCTACTCTTACTTTCTGTCCTGATCAGGAGACGCATGGTGAGCTGTAACCCTGCAGGAGCGTTTTTAGCAAGTCCTTGGTGTATATCTTTAACAGCAGTGTGCCACTGTGGCATTTTGCTGATGTTCGTGTTTGGCCGTCTCCTTGGTAGTTGCACGAGCCAGACAGATGCTTGCACTTCATACCTAACTGACATTTTTGCCGTCTGGTTGCAGATGACGCTGGTGGCTTTTACAGTAATTTGAACTCGCTATCTAGTTTTTAATCGTCTTGTTTTTTTTTTTGTTTGTGTTTTTTTAAATAACAGCATCCGTGTCATCGGATTCCTAAATATGTCCCTGTCCTTCCGTTACTCAGCCTGACCCCCTACCCCACCCCCAATTGTGTGTGGGTTTTTTTGTTTTTTTTTTGCTTGTTCCCTGGTACTAACAGTCAGGATTATATAATTAAATCCCACCCTTGAATGATACCTTTTGAGAAATCTGTTCCGGTAGCACGTGCTGCCTTTTTGTCTCAAAACCACCTTTCGTCTCTCTGTCCATTTCCCCCTTGTCCCTTTTCTTCTGTCCCCTCTCTCTCTCTTCCACTGACGCTGGACGTGCAGTGCTGGGATTTGATAAACTGCCCTGGTGGGGAGCCCTTCTCATCTCTCTCGGATGTGCCATCCTCGTTGGACTCATCGTCTGGTTTGTCGTTTGCCCCTTCCTCAAGAAGAAGATCAAACGTGAGTAAAGTTGCCAGATATTTCTCTGAAGATTGTATTCGGTGGTGGTGACGTTGTAGTTTGCTTCAAACTAGAATACGATGTGTTAATTATTTCATTTCATTATTGACCACAAAATAATCGAGGCCGAGCAGCATTTACAAGCATTACAGGCCATTTTTAATTCTATAGTTGTAGAACTCGCTTATTTATTATCTTGAGTGTTCTCACCATAGACATAACCTTTGTCCTACTTGAGCCAAATATTACCACGTTGCTGTTGTGTATGCCGTTGCATGGTGTGTTTTATGATTAAACCGATCTTGATAAACTCTGAAACACTTCAATGACTTTAAATTATTTAACGTGTTTCCAATTCGCACTGACGTGGCCTCTGGCTGTCTGGACGTGTTCACGTGACTAACAGGCCACTGACGTATCCTTTTCAATCACGTAAGCTCTGAAAACCCTAGAGCTATTGCTTTAGGGTGTTGAAAACACTTGTTGCTCTGACATTCTGTTGGACAGCTTGCGTAAGGACTGGGTCCGCGATGTCACTGGGTCAGAGTCATCCAGTAATTGGTCTTTGCCTAGTGGATTAGAGTAACCGTTCTTTGCTGTTGACGTGTCTGCAGGCTAAAGCGGCACGTTAAACCGTTTCACCACGTCGATCACGCGCCTCTGGGATGTTCGACTGGAGTTAACGTCAGCCTGTTTGACCGGCCTTGATTATCGGTTAAAGCAACACGACAAGCAAACACTGACTCGAGAACGGATTTCAGCACAGGATTAGAGTCTAACAGAAAGGAGGAAGGGATATTTTAAAATCTGTTTAGTTTTAATACCTACATTAGAATAATACTCCTTGTTAATGTCTGATCTTAACTTTAGTAATAAAACAAAACGCGGAAAAATTAAATCGGTTAATACTAATGAATGGACTGACAAATACAGGAGGAATTGGGAACAGTGTGCAGTTTTCTGTGCACGTTTCCTACTTCTATATAATGGAGGGAGTTTGGTTTAAGAAGTCCGTGGAGGGGAATAAAAATTGTGTGTGTATGTAAATCTCTGCGTGTTTGATCAGGAATGTGTGATCATCTTTCCCTCTTACCTCCTCTCTGTAGGTGAGCTCAAGTCTTCCAGCCCCTCAGAGAGCCCCCTAATGGAGAAGAGGGAGATGACGGAGACGCACTGTCCCATCCTCAAATCTGATCCTCAGGAGACCACGCCTATCCCGTCCCCCAGCACACCTCCGATGCCGGCTCCTTGTGAAGAACGTAGAGTCACCTTTGACATCGGAGACTCGGACGACGCCGAACCAAAAGAGGGCGAAATCAGCAACGGGAATGGTGAGTTTTGAGGAAGAGGACATGACGGCGATAAAATCCGTAAAAGTGCTTGTATTTTACAGGCCTGAGTCTGCCAACATTAAGTAGAGGGCTGTAATCGAAATACAGATGACCTGGCAATAAAAGGGAATGATGTGCGATTGGGTCACAGTGCTATCATACAGTTTGATCTTTAATGTACCAAATTATTTTATTAGGGTTAAATGATCTAAATCTTGCTTTAAAATAAGCAGACGAAACGAATATTTAGTCTTTTTTTCCTTTTTTCTTTCTAGCACCCAAATCGGTGCACGTTCAATTCAGCAACGGCCCCACCCACGCCCCCAGCAACGGCTACAGTCAGTACCACACTGTCCACAAGGACTCGGGTCTCTACAAGGACCTGCTGCACAAGCTGCACCTGGCCAAAGTGGGCGACTGCATGGGCGAGGGCGGAGACCGGCCTATCCGCCGCAACAACAGCTACACCTCCTACACGATGGCCATCATCGGCCTCCACGGCGAGTTCAAGCCCCGAGACTCTGATTTCCGCGCCTCTGAGGACGGGGACAAGGTGCCGGAGCGCAAGAGGGTCCGCATGGACAGCTACACGAGCTACTGCAACGCCGTGGCCGAGCACGGCACCCCTGAAGACGGCCTCGGAGACGGAGAAGTGAACCTGGAGATGCCCGAGGAGGACCGAGGAAGCAACAGCAGCTCGATAGAGGAGGACAGGGCTGATGCAGATAAACCGGAAGTTTCCACACTGTTCCAGTTCCTGCAGATTCTCACCGCCTGCTTTGGCTCCTTCGCTCACGGTGGAAATGACGTCAGGTACGAGAGTCTCGGATCTAACGCGCTGAATGCAAATCAGACTCCGGATTTATCTGGTCGGTTTTGTTTTTTTGATTGTTGTTTTGAGTCGTACAACAGCATGAGTGACTCATCGTTATTCTTAGGCAGTTGTGTTATTACTAAAAAAAATGTAGTCGATTGTGAAAATGAAAATTAAATGCGACCCGGTGCTTTCACTTAGTGTAAAATGTTTGATGTCTCGCTTCATTGAAACTTTTTTTTTTTTTTTTTTTTTTTTTTTTTAAATTTTATAAACTTTTTCTTATTGTTGCTCAAGTTCATGTTTTCCACTGTAAACGAAAGCATTTTTCATTGTGTTCCAGTCACGTAATGTCATCAGGACAGTACAGAAATACCTGTGTGTTTGCACTAAAAACCAGTACTATGTGTTTAAACCTGCGCCTTCTCTCTCTCTTTTTCTCTCCTCGTGCAGTAACGCTATCGGTCCGTTGGTGGCGCTGTGGCTGGTTTATCAGAGTGGTTCTGTGGAGTCCACCGCTCCGACCCCTCTCTGGCTGCTGCTGTATGGAGGAGTGGGCATCTGCATCGGACTGTGGGTTTGGGGCCGCAGAGTCATCCAGACCATGGGCAAAGACCTCACTCCCATCACCCCCTCCAGGTGTGTGTGTGTGTGTGTGTGTGTGTGTTTCTGTGTACTGTTGATCATTTACACACTGCTGCTGTTTTTCTCTTTTGCTTGCTTTCTCTTTCTTTCCTGCTCTTTTTCTTGTACCTTTTTTTTTTTTTTTTTTTTTTTTTTTTTTTCCCCCCTTCTCCCCTCTCCT
>JANDJT010000060.1:3799589-3818400 GCA_024331685.1 Stegophilus panzeri
TTTCTTGTCCCTTTTTTTTTTTTTTTTTTTTTCCCCCCTTCTCCCCTCTCCTAAGACATTTTTTCAGTGATTATCGTGACACAGTGATGTGGTGAACGTCTCCACACTGTGTAGTGTTTTTACTCCACTCTGTGCTGTTCTGAGCTCAGTCTTGTTGTCATTACAGCGGGTTCAGCATCGAGCTGGCTTCAGCGGTCACTGTGGTCGTCGCCTCCAACATCGGCCTGCCCATCTCCACCACCCACTGCAAGGTGAGCGAGTGAGACGCATGTGTACACACACACACACACACACACACACACACTATGCAAACATGAGCTGATGCAAAGCAGGCCAATGGCACAGGTCCATTTGAATGGGGTGGAGAAGTCCAGACTGCAGTGTAGGAGGATAACTACAGGGAGCACACTGGAAGTGTGTGTTTCACCCAGTCGGCTTTGTGGTAGTGCTGTCTGTAGAAAACCTTCCTATAACACCTATTTTGTAGTTTACGTTTTCATATCTTTTCTTATAACTAATATAAAACGCCCTTTCTATTTTAAAAAGTATTTATTTTATTTTATTAGATTAAGCTGCTGCTTGTGATCTGTTGTTCGATTTAATTCAGGTTTATACAAATAGACCACTACGGAGTATAATAAAAGCACGAGTCATTCACATGGTGACGGAGGATAAGGTTGCACCAGTCCCTCTTCACCTCCGTTTTTAATATTACTGAAGGTGAGGGGACTACTTGTGTTTTTAAATGGAAGTTTACTTGTCTCTCTATGGTAGAGATGGCAGGATACCACGTTTTTCTTTTCCGGTACAGGTACCTTCAGGATCATCCCATATCGATCTAGATCCGACGCTCCGTGAGATTCTCGTTAGAGCGATAACAACTCGTTTCGGAGATAAACGTTTGTAGGATTTATATGGAATTAGGAGACGAACCGATTCAATTTTGGAATCGATCCCAAAAGGGTCAAGGTCAGACGTCTGAAATAGTTTTTTCTTCAATAACTACCTTACTGTTTTGAAGTGTGTTTGAAGGGGATGTCAGTCATATGAATTACTAACAAGAAGGTTTAGGCTTCTGAGCTTATAAACAGGCGGGAAATACATGGCTAAGCTGCAGATTTCCCACAAAAATCACATTGCTAATATTTAAAAAGTGTATATAATATGTAAATTTGTTTTTGTTTTTTTTTCTTCTTCCTTCAATATCTGATCTACTACTTATTATTTTTAATTTTTGTCTGGTATCAGATCTGTACCATCTTTACAATTCGGATGATAAACATGGAATAAATATTGCTTTTAGTCTACTGTTTGGGGGGGGGCTTGGATTTGTTACCTTAGATTAGATAAATCTAAAAATCAGACTGAAGGAATGGTTAATCGTTTGGATAATCTCATTTGACCAAAAAATAGTCACAGGATGAATTTGAACCTTTTATATTGTGTCTAATTACCCTCTCTCTCTCTCTCTCTCTCTCTCTCTCTCAGGTGGGTTCTGTGGTAGCCGTGGGTTGGTTGCGTTCCCGGAAAGCTGTGGATTGGCGTCTTTTCCGCAACATCTTCATGGCCTGGTTCGTGACCGTGCCCATCTCCGGTCTCATCAGCGCCGCCATCATGGCTCTCTTCACCTACGTCATTTTATAAAGCCTCAGAGCCTGCTGTAGTGTAGCTTCCGCCGTGCGCAGCTAAGAACGCAACAGAGCTGGCTGTTCTACCTTCTCTCACTGCCTCGCTACCCTCATAGCTCCAATTTCCATCTTCACTGGGGCTGAGGAATATCGTTTTGCTTTGTTTTTTCTAACTAAGGCTTGTGTTTCTTAGCTTGCGGCATGCGTTGACAATTCATCCATGCGTTCTCTGTGTGTGTGTGCGCACGCATGCCTACCAGGGTTCACATGCCAAGGGAGCATGGGAAAAAAATATTTTCTTCATATTTTTTCATTTCCTTTTTCATTTTCTAAATAGATGAATTGTTGCCATGTATACACACACACGCACTCACTTTTTTTTTTTTTTTTTGTAAATAGTTGATCAAAAGATTTTTTTTTTTTAATGTAATTATGTACATATAACTATTAAAAAAATCTCCTCCAGTTGATGGTGTGGGGTGAAAAAGAACAAATTGCAGTGCAGTATTATTAGCCTTCCTCTCACACCTCGTCACGAATCATTCCCTGAGACAGCGCTCTGCCTAGAGCAGTATTTAGATGTAAACGAGGTCACCAGTCTGTTTGGATTTTCTTTCCATTCCTTATAATGATCTGTCGAGTATCTGTGAGAAGTGCTCGTGCAGGTCCTGACACGTCCCTTGCTAACTTTTCACGTACGGCGAATCGCCCGTATCGAGCCTTATGATAATTAAAAAATATAGAGATTTTTTTTTTTTAATTAAGTTTCAGAGTCATTGGTGTTTTTCAGCTAAATGCACTGACTCGTGTAGATATATCATTTTCCTCATTCCACCGGTTTACTTAATTGATTCTCATACGTTGGATCTAGAAATGCACTGATCTCCCCCTGGCCCCCTTTTTCTTTTTTTCCATTCGAAAAATAATACAGTGCTGGAAAATATGAGCTTGTAATATACTATCCATCTTGCACTAAATTACGTCGTCTGTACTGTCCGAACGCAGATCGGCTCCGTTGTTACTCTGCAGCAGAGATGAAATGATTGGATGTTGGAATAGTTTCTTTTGTAAAATGTAAAAAAACATTTTGTCCACGTTGATGTTTAAACGTAGCATTACTGTTTCACTGGAATTTACGTTATTTTTTTTTATTATTTTTTTTTAAAACACATTTATTATTTTGATTTTTAGGCACATCGTCCCACCTTTCAATACAGTCTCTGTTAGGTGATGAAATAATTGCGAAAGCTGTTGGATCAGTTCAGATCCTGAAACGGAAGTAGTGGTCTGAGCCGAGCTTTGCGGTGGGGCGGAAGAAGATAGAAAATCAGTCAACAGTAGTCACGTGAAGGAAAATAAGAAAAAGTGTGCTTTCTAAAATACCACGTCATGATCAGATTCCTAATCAATTCCACCGAAGTAAAATAGACCATTACGCCCCCTTTAACTTGAAGGTTTTATCATATTTAAACTCTGTGAAACTCCGAAACAGAGCAGTGTCTGCGAGTGAGCCCTCTCTCCGTCTGGTCGGATTAATGAAACGTCCTCTAAACGTTTCCAGTCTCTGTATGGTTGTTAAGCGCTTTGTGTTGCCATGCGGCGCTCTCTTTGAACGCTCATGAAGTGTAACCAGGCTGCCAGAGGCTTCGCACCTGACCGGTCTGATTTGAAGCAGCCTTTTCATAATGACCCCGATGTGCAGAGGGAGACGATAACGTACATTTCATTTTATTTCATGCTAATATCGCTCCGAATGAATGCGGGACCACTGAACACATGCTAGCTGTCATTCGGTGCACTAAGTGTGAGGCGTTGTGTCGATGTCGTAACTAGAGTTGAGGTGACGCAAGGGCTGATATCTTTATCTAGTATTAAGCAGAAGGTGAAATTAGGTGAAACCCCTTATTCCATGTCATAGTTTGCTTTGATTAACCAGCGATCTTCATTTCTCCCCCTCAGGATTGCTGTGATTCAGAGTCTCGCACGAAACACACAACAGAACTAGCAACAGTACTGAAACGTCGATTTTAAATTAATAATTAAATTCCATTGAAGTGTGTTTGGCTCTGCTCTAGTCATAACTATTTATGTAAATAGACAGAGAGAAAAAGGGGCGTTTCCTGTTAATCAGGATTTTGGTTAACACTTGGTGATGGTAGTTTCAGGACCAGTGTGTAAACACTCATCGAAAGTAAAACATGGAAAAAGTTAAACAACTTTCTTTTTAATTTTTAATTACTTTATTTTATTTTTTTATTTTATTTTTTTTTTTATTCATGCTGCAAACACGACATTAACATTCTCCTGTAAAACTTGATAGCATCCGATCAGGCGGTGCAGCGCTTCTCGTTAGCATCACATGCTAATCCTGCTAAGCTTCAGCTTGAATGTTTAAACCTTTAGAAATCAGATGACTGCTGTTCTTCGCTAAAGTAGTGTGTATACACAGCAGGCCAGGACTAGTTACGAGATGCTGCTTTTTAAAGGAATAGTCACGCCACACAAAGTGATTAGCATGCTGTAGTTCGCAACACGCTAATCAATGAGATGTTTGACATTTTTGGTGTTTTTTAAAAAAAATTTTTAAACAGGGGTGTTTAGGCATTCTGATGAAGCAAGGAGCTCCAGCTGGAGTTTTTCCTTTTATTGTTTTTATTAGCGCCCCCCGTTGGATTGATGGTGGCCGTGCAGTTACTGCTGTAAAACCTGCGTTAGTGAGCGAGTGGCGATTTCGCTGCTGTGCATTTTGACCTTTTTTTAGAGTTGCTGTAGTTTTAATATTGTCCTGGATTTTTTTATTTTATTTTTTTTTTTTTTTTAGGTACCAAAGAAAATACTGGTGTGTAATATTGTAAACATATACTCCTTTTTGTCATGGACACACACACAAAAAAAATGAGATTGGGGAGGGGGGAAATAAACACGTTTTTTTTGGAGGGACATTTGCCTCATTGACTTTATTGATATTTCTGCCTACTTCTTTTGCCTGTAATTTGAAAAGGTGCATCTGAAGTCACTTTTACCCCAAAACCTTTCCTTACACTATAGATTTAGATTTATAATCCGGCTGTTTAATTATCAGGCACATTTTAAGCAAATATGTACCAGGATATTTCTTTACTGGAGCCATCGGAGCTTTTCAATCCTAAATTTTCCACCTGAAGACCGAAAACTAGTTCTACTGTTGAAATATAGGCTTACAGTTAGATTGATATCGGCGAGTGTCTATTAGGGCTGCCTTTTCACATGCTATTCAAATTTGATAACATTTATGTACTCGAAAGTGAAGAAAACGCACATTTAATGGATTTTAGTCACCTAATGTACGTCTGTAGTAAGTCCTGTGTCACTTGGTGTTGAAGGGCTCTGAACGAAGCTTATTTATGAATCTTATCTAGAAAACATTGTTAGTACTTTTTTTAATTATTAAAATATGGATCGTTTTTCTAATTGTTGTAATACTTTACACCGATCAGCCATAACATTAAAACCACTGACGGGTGATGTGAATAACATTGATTATCTCGTTACAGTGGCACCGGTCGAGGGGTGGGATATATTTATTATGCAGTACGTGAACAGTCAGTTCTTGAAGTTGATGTGATGGAAGCAGGAAAAATGGGCAAGTGTATGGATCTGAGTGACTCTGACAAGGGTCAAATTGTGATGGTTAGACGACCGGGTCAGAGAATTTGGGATTTCGGCTCAGTCTTAAGAGATTAGAATTTTATATGGATTCAACAAGAGAACGTTACTGTTGGTAAATATTTATCTGTAACATGGTTTATAATAAAACAACAAAATATATATGGTACTGCTAATGCTACATCTTTTAAGTACTTAAATTTCAAATATTTCTAATTAATACACCACAGACCAGACAGTGAGGCTGTAGTTATGAGTACCATTTCTTTATTAAGTATAATAGGTTCCTCATGTGGTTCTTCAGCAGGTACACGAGGTGTAAACATGCTCCTCTTATTCCTCAGCCACGCTGGTGTCACCTGCTGTGAATAAATTTCATTATTAATACAGAACATCAGACTTGGGGCTAACTGTGAACCTACAGATTACTAAATTTAGCAGTCAGGGATGAGATGATTGATTCGACACAGCAGCCCCTCGCTCTCTCTGTTCCTCATCGCTGATGCTGTAACAATGCATCTTCAGTCCCAAAATAAACCAGGACCATGCAGGAGATATAAATCAAGGCGAGCGGGGCGGTGTGGTGTCGCTGCGGCTCTGAGAGAGCTCTGGCCTCGATTTCTGGCCCACATTCGCAGCAGCACTGCAGTCTGACGCTGCGGCCCAATAAAACCAACAAACAGCTTCTCCGACGGTCTCAACCCAAACCGCCGAGCCAATAAAAGCACTGTCTGTGTGTGCTTAAAATAAAATCTCTGACAATGTGTAACTGCTTTTGGATGTTTAAATAATGGGACGTTAAAGGATGGTTGTTTTTCCTTGATTTAAATTTTGATATATAACTTCAACTAACAGTATAATGCAGAATTTTCCCTTCAAACTAAATGTTCTAGATCAGACAAGGCAGGTTTTTTTTGCCCTGGAGCTCTCAATGAGCCCAAAAACATTTTAAGGACGTGAAGATCCATCCATCCATCTTCTATACCGCTTATCGTACAGGGTCGCGGGGAACCTGGAGCCTATCCCAGAGTGCATGGGGCACAAGTCGGGGTACATCCTGTACAGGGTACTAATTCATCGCAGGGCACAGTCGCATACACATTCACACACCCCTTCACGCACTACGGACACTTTGGACACGCCAATCAGCCTACCATGCATGTCTTTGGACTGTGGGAGGAAACCCCTGCAGCACGGGGAGAACATGCAAACTCCACACACAGGGCAGCGGTGGGAATCGAACCCCCAACCCTGGAGGTGTGAGGCGAACGTTCTAACCACATAGCATAAGCTGTTTTTTCTTTTTAATTTTGGTCTCGTTAACGTCAAGATTTTATAGCTGCTGTAACACAAATACAGTAGGACACCAAGTTGATTTGTGGATGTTCTACAACTTTAAACGTATCCATAAATGGATAAAACGTAGCACAATTTAGCATTGCCAAATCACGGCGGTATAAGAGGAATAAAGCACTTCAAGTTGTGCTGTTATAGAATAATAATCAAATTCGGGGTGATAACAAGTTCCTCACTGGGGAACACTGGGATTTCACATGACACCATAGCGCTGTTGATTATATTCCTCTAACAGCACACCCCTGGGCGTTTTATTCCTTCACATCAAACATAAACATGGAAAAAAACGACATATTTAGTCTAAAACAAGTTGAACCAGGACTGAGCATGAACATCTTAAGCGCTAATAAAGGTCAGAACAAACTGGATCAGTCCTGGACTATTACTCGAGACTCACTGGGATGTTTGGTGAAATTTCATCATCTGGTCTTTATCTTTATCTAATATATTATCCATTTAACATTCCATCTCGGTCTTAATGGTATTTCTTCCCCCAGTACGTACCTAGACGTTTAAGCAGCTCGATGTCAGACCGTTCTGAAAACAGAAACACAGTCAACAATTTCACAGAACCATCAGTCTGGTGTGTGTAAACAGATAAATCCAGCCATGGCAGAGTAAACTGCTAAAACTTATTATTATTATTATTATTTTAAATCTGTAACACCTATACAGGACGGAAGGAAAACAGGTAAATGATGGCTGTGTGAGATTTCGCTTCCAATGCTGGATTTTAATATTCAGCACGGTTTGGTTTCCTAATCAGTGAGTTTAGCTGAAGTTTGCACTGATTAGAAATCAGGGTCATATTTACGCCTGTAACTCGTAAGAGTTTATGAAGAGATGATGAAATTGATCGAGTTATATATGAGAAGGAACACAGGGTTATATAATGTACAATGTGAAAAATGTTTTCAGTTTATTTGCAGTGATGACGTGATAAAACTAAGTTCCTTCTTCCTAAGTCAGCTACATAACATATTATTACATATTATTACTGAGTGAAATAATCATCTTCATCGTTTTGTCATTTTCCATTGTCCTTCACACTCCATTTTCACACTTTCTTAGAGATTAGCAACAATTACACTGAGAGAAATCTGGGTTTAAAAAAAGAAAAAGTTTGAAAGAAGATGATTCTTCAAAGTCTAATCATCATCATCATCATAGTCGTATTATTAGTCTTATTATTAGTATAATAGTCTAATAATAATTTAAAAAATAGACTAATGAAAAATCTTTAAACTTGGGACACGCTGTAACTTTAACTTTTATTTCCTTTAGATTAAAATGACTCATTTTCGATTTGTACTAAAAGAGGCGCAGTATTAAAAAAGATTTTTCCAACGTAAAACATTGTGTGCTCAGCTCAATTTCTTTAATTATCTCAAAAAAAAAAAAAATCACGTTATATTACAAAGATGGTGTAAAAATGTTAATGGTGTCCCATGCTCTCTTTCTTTTACTTTCCAACCTACACTTTTTTTTTCTCCATAATTCCGTTTGTTATTTCTTCTAAGATAAGATATATAAAATAAAATAAAGTTTTTCAATATAAACATGCCGCGAAAATATCATTACAAAGTTTGAATCCTTCTGTTTTATCTTTAGTTTCAGTTACACACTTTCGCCCTCTGGTGGCTGTGAGTAATTACTACACGTCACTTCCTCACCTTCGTCACTGTCTTCTTCCGCCTTGTCTGAGGAAATAAAATCGTGTTTTTAGTATGTAACACAAATCTCACATCTCTTACACACTTTATTACCAAAGAAAAACAAATAATTAAAAAAAAAAAAAAAACAAAACAAAAAAAACCACTGCACTTACCCAGACTCAGTGCTCGCACTTCTGCTCTCGCTTCAGTTCCTTCATCTGTCAAATGAAACCCTGGTTACACTCCCATCACACACAACTAACACATTTAAAGCACTTTTCCCATGACTGAGGCATGTTCTGACTAATATTAAAGATATATTCTAGTTAAAAGTCAAATTCACACAACTGTCTCCTCACTTTAAACGTGAACGATTAGCAAAGACATGTTTGGTGTCTGATGTTTGCATCTGTAGTGTTGCACTGTATGGAAGTCTGTCACAAAATATATATTTTCTGTAAATTTCACCCTCATGTTCTTTACTAATGTCACACAGATTCACTTGTGCTTTAGGATACAGTCAGACTTACAGTAAATCTAAAAGCATGAACAAAATGTCACTGTGTATGTAGATGAATACTGGAACGTTATGGAGGCGGCCATCTTGGAGAACCAGACTCTCTTATTTGTTTTCTATCATGAACTGTTTGTTGAGTCTAAAGTCTAAAAGCGAACTTTTACTGCTATGTAACTAATTTGAGATGAGATTCTTAAGGTCAGAGATTCCCAACCAGGGGTTCGTGGTGGTTGTGAAAATTAACATGCTTTAAGTAACAAGTTTTGTCCTTTATTACAAGAGTGTTTGACTTAATATTAGCTTACCAAAAACCTCAAGGATTACATAAGGCAAATAATTTAGACTGAAGAGTTTTGGCTGACGAAAACACTTTGGGAATCTCTAATTAAGTCTAATGATGCCATTTGAAGCAGGTTTTTTTGGTGAGAGAGACATCCGTCCATTTGTTCCCCCATAAAGTGTTCCTTTTGAATAAAATCTTTTGCTATCATTATATCACAACCCTGCATTAAAATGGCATTTAAAGCTAAACTTTACAATTCTGAAGAAACTAATTTCCTCCTTTTTAAAGCGATCAGATATAATACGTTGGTATTTTGAGAGAAAAGACAATATTTCAGAACGCCCATGCTGATAATATTGTTATATACAGTAGATGGTATTACTGTTAAGATGTCTTACCTTCAGTCTTCGTCTCTGTGGTACTCTGAGTCTCAGAGTCTCGTGTTATTTCTGTACAAAAAATAAACGAAGCACTGGTCATTACAGAAATCTAGAAGGTACAAAGCAAAACAGTTCATGGGAAGTCTTCAGAGCTCTCGTTTGATCAACTTGAACCCTTTCTCGCAGTACGCTAGACACGGACGTTTTCAATCAGTATAAAACAAATAATTTGATCACTTCTAGAGGTGGGTTGCACCAATAAGGATTAAGCTTAAATCTAGATTAAATCTAATAATTCTGTTGCACCAAATTTTAAACCTTGTTTTAAAATAAGCAGGCTTACATTTAAACCATCACGTTAATCTCACACAATTTAATTTCACACTAAACCTGGATTAACTATAATCTTGTTGCTCCATCACTTTAAACTCAGATTCTTTATTTTTTTTCATTTGAATTTTTCCATTTTCTCAACCTGTATCGGTTATGCGAATGAGCGGTTAATAACTTCCGTTGAATTTTTTTTTTTAATCCAGAGTTTAAAGTTCACAATCCCTTACATTTGTTGCCGTTTAGTTACACTGGAGAATTCATATATTTCCACGTTTATGAAATCCGCACGCACTGCCGCAATGTTGTCTGTAGATGGCGAATCGCAGGTTAGAATTCTAATCCCCGATTTGTTAATCTGTGTTTAAAATTAAGTGGTGCAACCCAACTCGATTTAAAATAAAGCCCAGATCAACGAATCCTAGATTAGCTCTAAACTGTGCTTAATTTAATCCTTATCGGAGCAACCAACCCCTAGTCTGTTTTAAGATTAGTCGGGACGCTGTTGGGTTTCTGTGCGTAGAGTATCGCGACTCTCTTGTGTGTTTAGGTGCTGCTGAGCAGGATGATGGGAGGGGGGGGAGGGGGGTTAGCCCCCTGCTTGGCATACAATTCACACCTCTTCACAGTAACATTGGTACAGAGATAAAACGTACAGCATGACTAAAACTTTTTCGATAGTAAAACACTGTATACAACTACCACAATACAATTATAACATTTAAACCTAGTAGGCTAGTTAAAAAAAAAGAAATACTTATAAATTAAAAAAAACCTGCACACACTTAAAGCCCTGAGAGTCTACTTTCATGAGCCACCACTAATCTCACATAAATACAATGCTGAACACGGGCACCCCCAAAACACACGGAAATTCCATTGTTTGCTTTCTGGTTAAAAGAGTTAAGTTCATATCTTTTGGTTTCAGGGCCATCTGGTGGCTGTGAGGGAGTTTATACTCCACACTGTCTCACCTTCACTGACTGAAGAAGCAGTGGGGTTAAACTTCTGCTCAGGCTGATCTCTTACAGCCTCTGTAAAAAACAAACCCAAAACTATTATACACTCCATTATTATGCACAGCATCATCTATTATCTTATAGTCAACAGAATTGAATAAAATAGTAATTCTACCCTGGCTTATTGTTTTATATTAATTCTCAGACATTAAGAGATAAAGGGTGTAACTCACTCCCAAAGCAGTTGTCATGTGCCATTCTTTCCTCTGCAAGCCAATGAAGAAATATTTAAATAAGTGAATATCCTTATAACAGCACGATATAACTCCGTACACCACAGCGCTGTTGAATGCCCGATTCTGATTGGTCAGAAGGTGTCGATTCATTTTCTGTAACAGCAGCTCTGTTTACATTTATCACGCACTTATCGTTTCTATAGTGACGCGTCCGTCACGTAATCTAAGCTTAATACTAAAAGGTTTAAAAACACGTGTCGTTATGTAACAAATAAAAACATGAAATTATTAATATGGCGAGGTTCTGGGTAAGGAGATGTTTATTTAACATTTACGGAAGGAGTCTCCAGTGCTAGTATTTTGTAACTGCATGTTTTCCACCATAGGAAAGTTTTCAGGATAAGACGAAGTTCCAGTTTGTCAGTAACATGACGAAATGCATCATTTTTTTAATAGTCTTATTAACTCTAAGAGAAGAAAAAGAAAGGCTGGTGAGGGAACAACGCGTGTGTACTAAATGTAACTATAAATGGATAAAAAAAATGTAATTACTGGTAAATCACTTGTAAAGAGTTTTATTCCTCACTTATAACAGTGTTGGTGCTAAAATATAGCTTTATATCTAATTACCTTCTGATTCTGCTTCAGCCTCAGTCTCATCTGGAAAAAAGAAAGAGAGTTATGAAGCTCATTTCAAAGCGTTTCCTGGACTGAAGTGAGAGTACACAAAACCTGTACACATACAGATGAACGCGCAAAGTTTACACACCCTTAGGAGAGCATGAAGACTAAAAGAATCTCATTTTCCAGTGTGTTAGTTTTTATAGATGTGCCTCTATAAAGCAGGTGTAACTTTACATCGATTAAAGCGCAATGACTTCTCAGTCAGTGTGTAATAAAAAGACAGAAAAACATTCATGATCATGACATACCTGATTTCTGCAGGTCACTAATCTCCACTGGAACGAAAAGAAAATATAGATAAATGAATGGTGCTCATTATTAGATTTAAATCTATAGCAGTAAAAAGAGTGAAGTGGTTTTTTTTTTGTTGGTTTTTTTAACGTAGGAACGGTATTACCTCTCTCATCAGACCCATCCTCCTTCGCAGCAACATCCAGGGACGCACAAAACACTGCGAATAACACCGTTCAACATGACAAAATCATTCACAGAGCACTTTCTGTTCACTTCAATCTCGTATTTTATATGCAAGGTTATTATAGATGATATAAGACAATATAAGAATCATGTACGCTAGCGAAACAATGCAGTGGAAATAAACGTCAACAGACAGTACTCTTATTTCATACAGTTGAATTTAATTTAGAGAAACGTTTTGGTGAAAGAATCGAATGTTTTCCTGTGACTCTAACGCAGTCGGTCGGCCACGACATCACAGATGTCCGACATTTGCTTCCTCATCGTTTACGCCGACGTAGATAGCAAGTAATGAACGGTCTGTCTCGAACCACATCCGTTCCTTAAGTGATGTTGCACAGACTTGATCTTGCAAAAGATTAAAAAGGCTCAATCTGGAAAGTGTTTTTCAATTAGTCTGTATGCAGAACTCTCTCAGAAAGGAACCATTTTGGAAATGAAGAACCCTTAATTGCCTAAAAAACATTCGAGGAATAATTTTTTTTTTTAACAGTGGAGGATATGAGTAACACTGTAACGGTATCAGGGCGGCCATTTTGGTCAACTAGAATCACTTCCTTATTTTGAAAGCAAAATTTAGGTATCGTTTCGGCTTCCTAGGCCCAAAATGTAGGTAAAGGTAGAATTGTATCAGAAACTGGATGTGATACGGAATACAAATGAATAACAAATCCAAAGTTTAACTTTTATGAATGAAATATATGAATGTTTGTTTGGTCGCGTATTTCCGGAAATGATTTGGAGAGACGTGTCAGTAGGTTATCCTTGTAGCTCCAAAAACTAACGAATGTTCCACCGAACATTTCTAAAAGTGTGTATATTTGTTTTTCACTTATTGATTCCTTTTTTTTTTAATTACAAGTCTTTGATGACTCAACTTTCAATTATCACATTTACACCACAAAGCTGGTGAATTCTCGAATCTGATTGGTCAGAAAGCGTTCCAGAACGGCAGCTCTGACAGTAGTGCAGCTGCAAATCACAACTTTATATATTATTATTATATTAATGCACTTGTTCTAATACGTTATCATTTCCATAGTATATATAGTATATATAGTACTATAATACGACTTACACAGGGACTTGTATGCTGGATGCGTCACATAAAAGGATAATAAAAACATATGTAGAATGATTAAAAATAAAATGTATGTAAAAAGTATGACGCATCATTCTTTAAAAAACAAAACAAAAATGATTGTAATAATTGAAAAACTGCTGTGGTGTAAGAGGAATAAAACAGTTCGGGATGTGCTGTTACAGGAACGCTGTAACTTTACTTGATCGCAAGATTATTTTCCTTCCACAGCACAAAACCCCCAAATGTTTACAATTTATTATTTTTACTAGTTTAGAGTACATTCATTATTTTTCGATGAATATTTTGTCTGTGTTCGATGTTTAGAGTTTGTTATCTTTTGTACTAGTTAAGAGTTTACTCTTTCGTTGTAAATAAAGTTGAGGTCATAAGTTTACGTACGCCTCGCAGAATCGGCAAGGTGTTTAAAAAAATAAATAAATAAATAAAAAGACGGATCGTAAAAATTGCATTTAGGGCTGCGCTGAATAAACTATTTCACATAGCAGATGTTTACATATAGTACACAAGACACAATAATAACTGAATTTACACAAATTAACCAGTTCAAAGTTTACACACGCTCGATTCTTAATACTGTGTTTATGTTTTGTGAGAGTTGTTCATGAGTCCCTTGTTTGTCCTGAGCAGTTAAACTGCCCAATGTTCTTCAGAAAAATCCTCCAGGTCCTGCACATTCTGTGCTTTTCCAGCATCTTCTACATATTTGACTCCTTTCCAACAGCGACTATATGATGTCGAGACCCGTCTTTTCACACTGAGGACGACTGAGGGACTCGTACACGACTATTACAAAAGGCGGAAACGTTCACTGATGCTCAAGAAGGCAACACGATACATTAAGAGCCAGGGGGGTGTTCAAAAGTTTACCCCCCCGGCTCTTAATGTACTGTGTATAAATTCAGTTATTATTGTGTCTATATGTAAAGATCTGTTATGTGAAATAGCTTCTTCAGGGCAGGACTAAATAATTAAAAAAAAAAACTAAATGCAATTTTTGTTATCCCTCTTTAAAAAAATAAATAACAATATTAACATTTAGCAGGTTCTGCAAGGGCGTATGTAAACTTATGACCTCAACAATAAATGCTTACAGCTCTCTTTATGCACATGACAATAAAAACCTGAAACTTGAATTGTTTCATTCCTTACTTAATGAAGTTTATTTCCTATTCTCATACGCTCATCAATCATTAACTAAGGAACACAAATAACCGTGAATCGGTGTTGTCTCTTACCACTCTGACACCCGGCGAGCGCCACTAAGAACAGGACAGGCACAGCGGCTCTCATCTCAGAGGGATTAGATCAGGATGAAGGATATCTGTAGTACGATGACGGTGATGATCTCTGTTGTTATTAGATCTCCGGATGGCTCAGTCTGGGTTATTATAGCACCGCTGGGCATCACATGCTGGGTGTGAACAGACGGCACGTCCTGCTCTACCTTCCACAAGCACAGAGCGGCATTATCTCAGCGCTCAACGAGCTCCATTGTCCCGGTCACATGTCTCGCTGTGGTGTGGGCCGGAGACTGGTGTGCGCTTGGAGAGAGGGGATGTTTTGGAGGGCGCACTGCCAAAAGAGAAAGGTCCTTTCCTTTCTGTAGTGAACGAGTGAACACTCCTAAATGATCAACACTGATCTGGGGTTAAGAGGATGGAGATGAGGAGCGCTGATGTCAGTGGAAACATTTATCACTAGGAGTTTTAGACACGCTCATGCAAATATTTCTGATGAAACCTTTCAAAAGCTAGCGCTGTCAATTTGCTTTGTACTTCCATTTCATTTGTATCTTAATTATGTGGAATATTTATGCATTTGAAGATTAACAAGTCTGTGCCACAGACCAAACAAGCAAGCATTAAGCGTAAAGCAGCACTATGCATAAAGCAAAAAATAAATAAATCACGAGACAATACTATGCTTGTATATAAAAAAAAAAACTGTAAAGTTTTATTTTGTTTTTGTGAATTTACCCCCAGTGAAGTTTGCGTGTCGCTGAAATTTAGTAATATAGATATAATTCAGGAATATATCACAGTGAGGCTGAGCCTGAATAACTGAAAATTACTTCCCTGTAGCATAAAATAAAAGATATAATAGCATAGAAGACCATACAGCGGTGCTTGAAAGTTTGTGAACCCTTTAGAATTTTCTATATATGTGCATAAATATGACCTAAAACATCATCAGATTTTCACACAAGTCCTAAAAGTAGATAAAGAGAACCCAATTAAACAGATCAGACAAAAATATTAGACCCTGTCATTTATTTATTAAGGAATAACAAACTTTCAAGCACCGCTGTATGTGGTGTACTACACACCTAGCAGGATGGGTTTAGAAAAATCGTGAGTTTTTTTTTTCCATTAGTGGATAAACACGTGATTTTAACAATAAAAACAATGTGACGTGAAAATAAAGTGTCATAAATGATGCATTTATTTAGTGCTTCTTTTTTCCTATGTCAAGCATCACAACGCTCACTGAAAAAAATAAACAAGTCAGAAACATTTCCGTAAATTGTAACGAAAAAGGCGAAGACTTAAATATTTAACTGGGTTGTTTTTTGTTTTTTTTTTGCCTTGGACCTGAATATCATTTTATCGATTCATTCAAGTCTCCATCAGTGAACAGTTGATAACTTCAACAAAATAGACTTCATGTTCAAACTACAATGATTTCCCTGGTAACACAATTGCACTTTTTGCCTATATACTGTAGTACACAGTTATAGAAGGGATTTACACTGTCCTCCATTAATATTGGCACCCTCTGTAAATACGAGCAAAGGCGGCTGTGAAAAATCGTTTAACCTTTTGTTCCAAAAATAAATAAATAAATAAAAATATCACAAAAATACTCTGCTCTCATGGATATCAAATGATTGCAAACACAACACAGGTTTATCAATAATAATAATAATAATAATAATAATAATAATTTGCTTAATATAGGTGTGCAACAATTATTGGCACCCTTTTAGTCAATACTTCGTGCTACGTCCCTTTGCCAACATAACAGCTCTGAGTCTTCTCCTATAATGCCTGATGAGGTTGGAGAATACATGACAAAGGGATCTGAGACCGTTCCTCCGTACAGAATCTCTCCAGATCCTTCTCATTTCGAGGTCTACGCTGGTGGACTCTCCTCTTCAGTTCACCCACGGTAAATTAATGTACATTGTACACGCAGGTTTACGTCACAGATGCTAGACAGAGTCGTACGTCATCGGTACCGAAACTCATTAAATAAAAGATACAGACATCTCACACACCACAAACTATTGTTAATGTCTTATTGTATGCAAACAATGAACAATTTTATTCACCGTCTTTCTTCCTTAACTCCAAGAAACTTTTTTTTTTTTTTTTTTTGAATTCAAAACTTAAAGTAAACGGAGTAGAAACTCCCTGGTGTAAAAAATTTTTTGAAATAAAAATAAAAGAAATAAGAACACAAACAGCATCTTTTTACGCATTTTAACACTGAACGTTGTTTCATACTGACACACGGTGTGTTATAGAAATGGTAATACTTTTCAGGTGCTTTAATTCAGTTCAGTAGAAACAAAGTGTGAAAGATTACCATGAATGTTTGTTAAATTAAATTACGACTGATCTGTAATATAAATGTTAAATTGCATTAGAAAAAAAACACCCCACCACACACAAATAGCGTTGTAGAAATGTTTTAGGAATTTTCACAAGGATCTAATCAGGTAAGAAAATTTGTACAAGTAGTTTTACAAAACTTTAACATGTATACATTATAGTTTTAGTTTTCTTTCATTAGAAAAAATCATTTTGAAGCAGTGGTCACACTGGACTTTCTCTCTGCTACACCTTTGGGGGGGGGGGGGGGGGGTGGGGGAAGGTACATTTCACGTACAATCACATCTTTTATACCTTTAATTGTTAGGATGTAGTGGTCATTTAACTCATTAAGGGTAAAAACAACTGGGAAAAAGATGAACAACATGGCCGTATGATATTTTTTTCAGTCTCTCCAGGATTCTGCGATCGCAGAAATGAACGTAAAATCAAGGTAACGCCGCAATATTCGGGGAAGCTTTCGATTTTTTAACATTACTGCAGATTTTCAGCAGGTTCGGGACAAGACGCATCACGTGACGTCATCACGGCACGCGTTCAGCCAAAGCACTCTTCGATTCACGTGCACTGAACATGAGTACAGTGAGTAAGTTCCTTTAGCGGTTATTGAAGGTGTGAAGGTCGTAACTCGTAATTTCCGCCCCCTCAACTCTGAATTCCTCCTCAGGAACTCTGGATGGTCTCCTCAACTCCGAGTTCAGCAAGTGACGTAAACGAAGCACCACACGGCCGTATTTCGCTTGTTAAATCTACAAACGCTGACTTTACAGAAGTATAATAAAGAAGTAGTGCAGTACATTTACACTTCGGGGACTTTGGGGTGTCACAGTTAACAGTTTTGGAATCAAAGTCTTTGATGGTAATGAAGCAAAAATATTCGCAAAGACGAGGCCTCGGTATGTTAGCGTTATGGATATGAATGTTGTGGATTATAACCGACTGTTTGCAACTGTCTAGCTGTATAATTGTTTTTAAACGAATACTTAACATCTCAGCAAAACATCTCAAAGAGGCAAAAACTAATTTTACGTATCTAGAAAATGCATAAATCTCACAAAGCCACTCTAGCTAACTTTTCAATAAAAGCAGAAGCAACACAGCAGAAGTGGGGAAAAGATCTTCGAGCTCCAAGCGACTAGGTTAAAAGGTCATCCATGCTGATTCATCCTTGTATTAACCGGCGCTTGTGTATATTAAAAGGTGCGTTTCGCTGCAAGTCCATCTGGCCAAGAGAAGCTTCATTAAAAGACAGTTAAAAAGGATTTTGCAGTGTTTGCATTGACAGAAAGATGATAATAAGATTAGCGCGTTTGTCAAATCGGTATTATAAAGTCTGTGTTTAGTAAGAGAAGTAATAAAACGTAGAATGAAATTGGAATGAAATGAAATTTCACACAAAGCATTCTATCCCTTATCCTCCTCATTATTACAAATTAATATTGCTTATTAGGAAATTTCAGAAACAGTCCACGGAGGCAGTACATTCAAATCTCTTCTGTCTTGTTATACTGATCTACAACGATGGTGTGAATAAGAGTATTTGACTTCGTTACACAGGTGTCCGTTGGTCTAGTTATTATTCGGAAGCTGCGACTTTACCTTCCTACTCCTTATATGTGCACCATGTAGCGAATGAAATCACGGTTTTTCCACCCTACGTTGTGCACTATATGCTGAAACTGTGAGGCAATTTGATTCGGCCAAATGCCGATAACTTCTAGGAAAAGTCATGTGACTTAAATCGTGCGCAATCTTTACAAAGGCAACTATTCTTCTCAAACGACACCAGAGACACATCATAGTCAATCTACTGGAAAAAAATATAGATGCTGCATTAAATATATATACACAGTATCTCACAAAAATAAGTACACCCCTCACATTTTTGTAAATATTTGATTATATCTTTTCATGTGACAACACTGAAGAAATGACACTTTGC
>JANDJT010000060.1:3826945-3839345 GCA_024331685.1 Stegophilus panzeri
TCAAGGTCCTGCCATGGCCATCCCAGTCCCCTGACCTGAAACCCATAGAAAACCTGTGGGGTGAACTGAAGAGGAGAATCCACCAGCGTGGACCTCGAAATATGAAGAATCTGGAGAGATTCTGTATGGATGAATGGTCTCAGATCCCTCGCCATGTATTCTGCAATACATGTAGATCAACTTATAGCACAAAATGACCACATTTAATCCAAAATCAATTTCCACCTACCAGAAACCTGCAACACAACACAACACAACACACATCAATGCATTTCTGACAGAAGATATTAAAAGTCTGTGAATAGTTTAAGGTTTTTTTTTTTTTTTTGGCAGCTAGCACATATCCCTCATGCAAAAACAATCCCATACACCTGTAAGTGTTCAGTTAAAAAACGGTACAAAGATAGTTAAATTACATAATATTTTAAAATACAAGATCACTGAAACATTGTATGTATTGCTATTTATATGAGTGTTTAATATCGACCGTTTTGTCTTTCAGGATCGACTCACGCGATGCACTATGAACTGCAACGATAAAGCCAAAGACCTGTTCGACTCGGGGGCAAAGGAGCCCGTGGTGCGCGCTCTCATGGATAAGTGCGTCGGTAGCTGTGTGGACGATCATCTCGGCCTGCTGCCCAGTATGACACGCCGCCTCAAGGAGAACCTCGATTCTATACCACAGTGAGCGGTCAGCTTTTAAACACCGAATATAGTATGTGAAGGATCAGTCACAGAAAGCTCGAGTTTCACGGTGGACATCACTTCATCACCGTTACTGGACTGTGACTCGTCAGAATTAGCGTGTTATAATCCGTGTCTGCCTCAACTGCTCGTTTTTGTACGGACAATAAAACAGCTACAGTGAAATGAAACGATCTGGTTGTTTTGAATCTGAAACGGGAACGCGTCCGGAAAGTTCCACTAAATATTTAGCGTTTATTAAAACTTTTCCAAACTTCGAGAAAGAATAAGAATCTTTACCCAAATGGATACGAACAGATTTTATTCATCGGTCATTTGCGTAATAAATGATCATGTGGTGTTCATGAAAATCCAGTTATTTATGTTTACTCTTGAGTTTGTGTAAATTTACCCTATAAGGACACTCGCTAATGTGAAACTCGGAAAGAAAGCACTTCAAAACGATCTATAAATTGAGACAAATAAGATTAGCCATTCAATTAGGATAAAAATAATGGCACCCTATAAAAGAAGCACGTGTTCGCGTGTCTACGGTAGCCGACGTGCTTCGATGGTTGAGCTGTGTTACTGGAACGTGGCATTCTGTTGCAATTTTCAGCTCTCTTTACCTTTTATGGAGTTTTGTGGGCGTGGCTGAATGCAAATGAAAACGCTTTGTAATGTATGGCTGATCTGCATTTATCAGTGCACGTGTGAGGTGTTTTTTTTTTTTTTTACTACCTACGAGACATTTACGCACACCTTTAGTAAAAGATTAATACACGAGGCGCAATGCTTTAACCGTCATCTAACCTGTACATCACCTGTGGGTTTGTTTTTGTGGATTTTTTTTTTTTGCTTTACTAAAGGTAAATACTGTTGCTCATAAAATAAAAAAAAATCCTGTATGGACACAGAAAGAAGTATTTTCTCTTATCTTTGCGAATAGTAAAACCAAACAGAGACAAGGTGTTGAAGTCGATACAAAGTGCCTGTTTTTCATCATTTTATTTATTTTTTTTGCGATTAGGCTCTGGTCTGATCACACGCCCCAGACAGTGCTGATTAGATCCTCGTGCCTGAACGTGATGGTGTTATTTTGGCCCATAGTGCACACATCATCTACATTTAACCAAGACACATTCATGGTCATGTGTACATATTCACAATATAATTACAGAAAATATGAAATGGCCAATTGTTCGTAAAGTGATGTCTGTAACTTGGAATAGAGCTGCACTGGAAGAAAAAGCAACCTGTGTGTATATTATATATATATATTATTTAAAAAAAAAAAAAAAAAAAAAAAAAAAAAAGCACCAGTTTCTTTAAACAGTACAAAAAAACCACCACACTGAATAAATAGGAATGCCTGGCACAATCAAAACCATATACAGTATGAACAGACACAAGAATACAACAGTTAACTTTGTACAAAACTAATTTCTATAACAGAAGAAGTAAAAGTACAACATGCACTCACTGTGCCTGTGGTTTGTTTTGGGCTTACTTATACCAAAATAAAAAAATAAAAAAAAAATCAGAAATAAATATAAAAGTAAAATAAAACAAATTAATACAATCCATATACAGTTTTTTTTTTTTGTTTTTTTTTAAAAAGTAAAAATAACGCAAGCTATAGAAAACTGATGGTAAAAAAGTGAGTGAGCTGGAAGTCGGAAGTGATGATGATGTCACAAGATCAGGACGGAGCTGACTTGCTGCGGGCGCTGCTTTCTGATTCGCCGGCGTCGGCCCGGCGCTCGGGGGAGGGGGAAGTGTACAGGAAGTTACAGCAGACATAGAGTGGGAAAGACAGGAGACGGCTGTCCAGGTTCATCACCACGTACTCCTATACACACACACAGCTCTGAGTTCCTGTTTAGTGTTCTAACTACTCAAACACACTTTAAAAGTCACCCAAATCTTTTTTTTTTTTTTTTTAAATAGTGAATGATAAATTTCATTCAACAGAAATCCAGAGTTTATGAATGTGCAAGTTAGAAATGCCCTCTACCCAACACAACTATACTGAATCAGTGTTGCCTGGCCTACATTTGCATACTGAAACCTGATTGGCTCGTAGTGTATGATGCAATAACATGCCGAACACGGACATGGATTTTTCCCTGAGATTTTCAGCTCCTCCTACTTATATTTTGTGTTCAAAACGTGCCTTTCTGATGTAGCTGAGGGCTGTGTGTATTACCCATGATGCACTGCAGGTGTACAGCAGGTTGTACACCATGAAACGGCTGTGAGCGGTTTACACGAAACATTCAAATGACTCGATCTGTGACATGCGTGTAGCTGGAAAGCATGTCTTCAGCATAACAGGTCAGATTTCTACAAACAATAATTAGCTGATTAGCATGCTAAGTGGGTTATTAGCCTGCTCCCAAGAAGGATGCAAAATCTTGCTCTCCACCAACTCTTTAGTGCCGTTTCTATGTACGTTCTTGTTAGAAATAACTTGAATAAGAATGCCATCATATACTGTATATGAAGTGTGAACCTTAACCTAAAAGTGGGTGTATTCGTGACAAACCTGATCCTTCTCCAGAGTGAGCAGCTGGTAGCCTGTAGATCGGCTGCAGATCAGTTTGCCGCAGCTGTCGAATGACGCGAGCCGTAACCTGTCCAACAAACGAGAGAGAGAGAGAAAGAGAGAGCAGAAAGGACGATGAAATGAAGGGTGACTTAAGAGCTGTAAACAAGGCCTAAAAAAAAAAAAAATGCAGTACATGGCTAGAAACGAACACTTACAGTGTGGTTTGTGTGAAGAAATCATTCGTACAGAGCAGCCCAGTGCTTTAAACAGCAAATATTGCAATGAACGTGACACAATTATAAACATAGCCATAAGCAGCGATCATAGGGGTCCAAGCACCCTTTACCATTAGGACCAAACTTTAATGCTATATTTATTGCTAAAGAGCCTCATATTGATCAGTGGCAACCATAAGGCACTAAACACTTCTTTTTTTTTTTTTTTTTTTAAATCAATCAATGTGCTCACCATTTTAAGCAGGCAAACCTCACCTACACACACGGTTAGATACATCACAGCGAAATATTATAGAACAACATAATCATATACACTGAGTTTTCAAGGTCAAAAGAACAGTTCGTACAGGATTTCGCAGAGTCTTTGTTTGTGATTGTTGCGCCCAAAAATGCTCGGTTTTTTCCAAATTTGTGATGTAACTTGCACGAAACTGCATGAAATAGTTTCGCACGTTCTTTCGTAGTGATGTTTGATGGTAAACGAGATCTTTTAGCTGTACTCATGTTCGACGCACGTGAATCAAAGAGTATCTTCCAATCAACTGGTATCTAATAAACGGCCAACCAAGTGTTAACTTTTATTTAATTTGAAAAAAGATCTGAGTAGCTCCCTCTAGTGGTCGATTTTTGCAAGATTTCAGAAACATTAAAGTGATTACAGGTATGAAACATACCATTTATGTTCCTCTAAAAAGGCTAATGCTTAACCTGTCAAATGCCTGCTGAAAGCTGATTGGCTGATGGGGACCGTTTTGAACGTTACAGTGCCCCCTGTTGATAAAACATGCTCCTCAAAATTAGGTACTGCTTTTTTAAGTTTCTTGAGAATCCAAAAAAATCCTTGATGAACGTTCGATACCAAAGAACATGAGAACATTGTCCAAGAGGAGAGGAGTGAGTTTATCAGGAGTGAATATGTTCAGTTAACAGCATATTGACCATATGAAGGATGTTGACACGTTTGGATTATGGCAACCGTGAGTTATGTGCTAGCTGAGAAACTTTCTCTCATAAATATTGGCACTCGTTAGAATCGTAGGTGTATCAGAGAAAAGTAAAAAGCTACAATCAAGTCAGTTTTTGCCCACAGTAGGTTGTTTTTCCAGGCGGCTCACCTGAAAGCAAGGTGTCGTCGTGGCTGTAGGCTGACCGCGCCCCCGCATGGCTGACTGAGCGTATTCCTCTTGAACACGATGAAGCGGTTGGTGTAGGTGACCAGCAGATCGAAGCCGTAATTAAAACCGGTCCATCTCCAGCAGTACTGAGGATGAGATTCTCACGTTACACTCACATTCTCACTTCAACTCGTAACACTGCTATATTAGTAGACTTACATCTCCATCTTTGTTCAGTTTTCGACCACAGCGCATGCTGTTCTGCTCAAATTCCTCCTTATTGGCCTCTTGTGGTCTAGCACATGCATAGGCACATAGAGATAACACAAATTAAAATCTAAGATAAAGGAGATCTGCCTTGATATAAGAGCCCTGGCTGGGAAACATGCATTTTGGTAGGTTAACTTCTCTGTCCAATCTTTTTAAATGTTCTGTTATTGTCATCAAACTTTTTTCCCCATGCTAATCAGATCAGTCTGTGAAACCTCGCCCCTTTCTGGCCGAACGTCTCTAGCCCTGTAGCTAATCTCTGGTCCGATGAGCTTCCATTAACTAAATACTTTACGTTAACGCATGTGATTAGAGCATTTGTCACAGAAGCTCTGCTGCCTCTTGTTTAGAAAATTACAGTGGTGCTTGGAAGTTTGTGAACCCTTTAGAATGTTCTATACATCTACATAAATATGACCCAAAACATCATCTGATTTCCAAGGATCCATCTCAAGTCTTATTTTCACAACACATGTTTGTGGAAGTCTATCATGACACGAAAGGAGAAAGCCTCTAATATCCAAAAAGAACGTTGTTATAAATCATGTGGACAAGCCAGAAGGCTGTTGGAAAACTGTTTTGTGGATAGACGAGACCAAAATAGAATTTTTTAGTTTAAATGAAGTGTTATGTTTGGAGAAAGGAAAACAGTGCATTCCAGCATAAGAACCTTATCCCTTCTGTGAAACATGGTGGTGGTAGTGTCATGGTTTGGGACTGTTTTGCTGCATCTGGTCCAGGATGGCCTGCCATCATTGATGGAACAACGAATTCTAAATTATACCAGCGAATAGTAAATGAAAATGTCAGGACATCTGTCCATGATCTGAATCTCAAGAGAAAGTGGGTCATGCAGCAAGTCAACGACCCTAAGCACACAAATCGTTCTACCAAAGAATGTTTAAAGAAGAATAAAGTTAATGTTTTGGAATGGCCAAGTCACTGTCCTGACCTTAATCCAAAAGAAATATTGTGGAAGGACCTGAAGCAAGCAGTTCATGTGAGGAAACCCAACAACATCCCAGAGTTGAAGCTGTTCTGTACTGAGGAACGGGCTAAAATTCCTCCAAGCCGATCTGCAGGACTGATCAACACTTACCCAAAACATTTATCTGCAGTTATTGCTGCACAAGGCGGTCACACCAGATACTGAAAGCAAAGTTTCACACACTTCTGCCACTCACAGATATGCAATATTAGATCATTTTCCTCAATAAATAAATGACAGAGTATAGTATTTTTGTCTAATTTATTTAGTCAGGTTCTCTTTATCTACTTTTAGGACTTGTGTGAAAATCTGATGATGTTTTAAGTCATATTTACGGAGAAATATACAAAATTCTAAAGGGTTCACAAACTTTCAAGCACCACTGTAGAGTCACTGGATATAAATATAAATAGTGAACTACTGGTGTGGCTGATGTGCGATTTCGGGTCTGTTCTCACTCACCCGTTGTCATTGTCGTGCTCTGTTCGAAGCATGGCAAACCACTGCTGCTTGTATACCCTGGACAACCAGTCTTAAAATAAGAGCAGAGAGAACAGATCCAGGAAATGACAAAAGTGTTGCTGATATTCAGACTAGTTGAGCAGGTTTCGGCATGTAAAGACTCTTGATGACCTGATATGTCACAAATGAGGATAAAGGAAACACCAGGTATTCAACACGTCATGGTTGATTGAATAATTTCAGGTAAGTGGGACATTTTTTGCCAACCTGTTCCTGTAAAACGTGCAGCGCTACAGGATTTGAATTTAGGCAGTACCGATGAGACGCATTAACCCGTTTGTGCTTGACGGTGAGATTACGGTGAAGCCGCTGTTATCAGAGTGAGTGCAGGGATCTTACCGGGCGGAACGATGTTATCCCTCTCGAGGATGCGGGCCGACGCCAGGTCGTTGATGATGTACTGCAGGCGGATGTGTCTGAAGACGGGGGTAAAAGGCGAGCCCTGGTCCGTGCACAGAAATGGCTCGTCCTCTCCCAGCTCTGTAGGAGAACCCACACGGTCAGTCAGAAACTTGAACGTAGATGAATAACCGAGTGAAACGGCTGCTCTCTTAGGGAGGTTGAAATTTAACACTACTTTTTTTTTTTTTTTTTTTTTTTTTTTTTTTTTTAAACGGACAGAGTACAGTACAGCGATTATAACAAATGTAAAAGTGCTGTATTACAACCAGAAATTCTTGAGTAGTTATAACCAATTTCCTCCTTTGTGAGATATGATGAATACGAGCCCAGGACTCGGAAACTATACAGCGCTAAATTACAGCAACACCAACAGGAGGAACTGTAAAACTAGACCTGATCAGTAGGAGGTGCTCATGCACAGTATTAAAATCATCCATCCATCCATCCATCCATCCATCTTCCATACCGCTTATCCTACACAGGGTTGCGGCGGCGCGTGGAGGCGGGAAACGCGGTGCCAGGCGGGAGACGGGGTGCCAACCCATCGCAGGGCACAATCACACACATTGCGGACAATTTAGAGATGCCAATCAGTCTACAGCGCATGTCTTTAGACTGGGGGAAGAAACCCGGAGGAAACCCCTGAAGCACAGGGAGAACATGCGCACACAGGGTGGAGGCGGGATTTGAACCCCCAACCCTGGAAGCCACCGTGCACGCCCGGTTTTAAAATCAACGCAAACATTTTGGAAAATAAATCGGCGTTCGACTTGATTCGAAAGGGGGATGTCCGATCTCACGTCACGTTCGAGCTACGACGTGGGAAAAGACACGAACTCCTCCGGCAAAGCTCGTCTAGTCCTCGTGCCCCAAAAGCTCAGCCGGTAAACTGTACGGTCAATCTCTACCACCTAATCTCGTTCAAATACTGTTGATGGTGTGAGCAGCCGTTACGTAATCCGAGTCGTATCCTGAATTTGGGAGTTAATAAAACCTTCCCAAGTTTCCAAGGTGGAATTCCAAGTTGGGGGTGTTGTAGTTTTTTTCCCTTCTTCTTTCTTTAATTCTTTAATATGATACAGCGGCCAACAAAATTCAGAAAAGATACTTGACATGATTTCTGGCTAAATTATTATTATTTTTTACATCGCTGCAATTTTAATAGAGGTGTGTAGACTTTTTATATCCACTGTAGGTCAGATATTCCGACTTACAAGCTTCAGTCGACCCCAGTGAAAAAAAAAAACCCAAAACCTGGTAATATAATAATACGATTTATACACCAAACTACAATTAATTCCATTTCCCTCTCAGCAGACAGACTTTAAAGTGGCGTAAAGTGACGACATCATGCCACGAACACGACTGAATGCAAACATACCGCTTCTTCTTTTACAAAGCCACGTATCTGCATCGACCAGAAGCTGCTTGATGGGACCATCCCACGACGAATTGAGCTGCAGGAACATCCACTGTACGATCACAAGACCGAGAAAGGGCGATTAAATAACCCGGATACGACACGACCGAGCTGGTTTAACGGCTTGTTAACGTCAGGACGGACGAACCTTCTTCAGAGCGGTGTACACGTCCATCTCCACTTGCATGACAAAAAGATCCGAGGACTGAATCAGCTGCTCGATGATTTCCACCCTTGGTAAACGCGAAAACGTTAAAACGTGCAGAATATTGAAATCGAGGTAGAAATGTGTGAATTGAAGAGACGGACAAGATACCCCAGCTCCTTCATGAGGTCCACATTTTGATGAGTCATCAGGTTATTGAGAAGCCACTCCAAACACCTGTAAAGCACATAAGCACTCGGATCATAATGCTACATAGAGAACCAAAAAAATAAACAAATGGAAAAAAACGAAACTGACTTCTTCGTGACCGAGTCCAGGCCGTACATGTTAGCAGCGGCGTAGAAACCGCACACCGTCTTCACGCTTATGTTCTCCTTCATGGATTCACCACACTGCTGGATTAGCCCATCCTACACACACACACACACACACACTACAGAATCAGTTACGGAGATTCTGAACGATGTCATGACACAGTGACTTGATTTGCATCGTGTTTAGATATGAACCATTAAAAGCGAACATCTTACTCATGATCTACACAGACAGTGGACAAGGAGACATCAAAAGGCTGTTCAAGGGCACTTTCACACCCGTTAGACAATCTTCCGAGTTAGACTGAAATTTATGGTTTTTTGTTGTTTTTTTTGGTTCGTTTACTATTTGATCTGGTGTCACATGACACACAATTAAATGACTATAAAGGCAAAAAAAAAACAAAAAAAACAAACAAACAAAAAAATAAAACACTGGCTGATGGGCATATAGGGCTGAAAACACAGCATAAAACTCACTGATCAGAAACAGTGATGGAAAGCGGTAAACAAATCTTTGGCGTGTGAGTCAAGTGAACAAATATAAATAAATAAAAAAAATACGGAACGAGCGCTAAGTATATTTGAAAAATATCTGGTGCACCACATCCAGCGATTATTTTCTCTTTTTGTTCAGATCTTCAGACCACAGTGACGTTTCTGCAGAGCCACAGCTCTGTCCTACAGCTCGGACTAGCAGCTCACGCCTACAAGAAAGAAAAAAAAAACAAAACAACCCAAAACACACGGCATGTCCGGCTCACGCGCTGCAGCCGAGTCGATTCTGAGTCGAATCAGTTTCTCACTGCGCTACAGTTCACTTGGAAGTGGACCGAGACCACGTCTCGACGCCAGACGCTCTCTGACTGGATGATTTGGTCCACAGCCGAGTGTGTGTGTGTGAGTGAGAGAGTGTGAAAAGATACAGGAACTTTGACAGACACACTGTGCACTACAGCAGAAACTCGCCGTGCCGAACAGTGCGGATGAGAATCGGTTCTAAATGGAGACATTAGGGCAATTGTGTTTGGCACCTACGTAAGATGGGGAAGCAAAGTCAGTACGGGTGCGTGGAACGGTGCTCATATTTACAGTAGAGGTCATAAGTTTACGTATCCACCTCGCAGAAGGAGGATTTTTCTGAAGAACAGTGGGCAGTTTAAGTGCTCAGGACAAACAAGGGACTCATGAACAACTATCACAAAACATGCAATTTTTATGATCCCTATTATTATTATTATTATTTTGCAGATTCTGCAACGTGTACATGAACTTACGACCTCAACTGTAGGTACATTTAAATGTAGGAAAATCTAAGCTTCCTGTTGAAATAAAGCACACTGACCAGCTGGAGCATGCAGGCAGCCGCCAGGATACTGACAACTCGGCTGGGTTTGATCAGAACATCGTCTCTGTAGAGCGAGCCAAACACCACCTGAAGAGCTACACACACACATACACACAATCCAGCTTCCTGATTCAGCATTAACAGAGCAGGGAGAAGTCTGTGCAAATGTAAAACACACAGGGTCTTCCACTTTTACGCCGTCCCACCTTCAGTGTCGATGTTCTGGTCTGGGATCTCCAACTGGATGACCATCATGTTGGATTCCTTCCAGGAGCCACTGAACATGCTGGAGAAGTATCCCGACTGCACAGAGAACAAGACGGACAAGACAGACGTGACGACCTTCATGTCCGACACGGAAAAAGAGCTTACCTTTTCATATCGTGACGGCTGAACGTTTTAGCACAGTTTCCGATATTAGAAATAACAACACGTCGACATGTGGCTTCTCCTGATTGGTCAGCAGTTTAACCGTAAACGAACCTCAATTGGCAGTGTCTCATTTGGGATACAGCTTCAAACACGATCCTTTCCTTGTTTACTGTTTAAAGCTCTTGTAGCGGAGAGAGAGATGACGAACGCGGTCATGTCACGTGACGTGATCTTGCTAAGCTTAACCACAGAAATGACTGCGGGATTATTTTGACCGACGCCTTCGATTGACGTCCGAGTGACAGACTAACCTACTACATAGAGTTCTAATCTAACACTAGTCAGATTAGTGATTAAATAAGGAATAAAACACTGGAGGGTGTGTGTGTGTGTGTGTGTGTGTGCTGTTTTAGGAAATCAATCTGAGAGAGAGTGGTGTGATGAAGCAGAGTTTGAGGTTGATTATTTTCCAATTACAGCACACCGTGAAGTGTTTAATTCTTTACTGATTTCACAGCAATTTACCAACCATTACAATTTTTTTAATTTACTAATCAATGACACTTTTTATCCGTTTATAGTTACATCCGAGGTAAAAACAAGTTCATTCGTTCATTCATTATAACAGCCTCTCTTCTCTCTCTTTCTGTCGCTGTAGTAACAGTTGCACATCGACTGACACTGGAGACTCCTTACATAAATGTTAAATAAGCGTCTCCTCGTATAAAAACTTCAATATGTCAGTGATAACACTTTAAAAAAAAAAAAAAAAAAAAATGTTTTTAACGTTTTTATGTGAAGTGCCCGTCATACAAGTCCCTGTGTAGATCGTTACTATAGAAACAATAAGGAATGACCAATCAGAATGGAGGATTCAACAGCGTTGTTGTTATATTTAGCAACGCAAGGTGAAGAGAGCACTCTACCTGACACAGGTAAACTTTGTGCAGATTCCACTCCTGGCCGAGCGCGCAGATCCGGATGTCGCTGTTCTCTCCGTTCAGGAACAGCGTCTGATAAATGTACTTGGACGTGCTCTTCAGCTTTTTCCTGTTACAGCCCGGTCAGGGAAGGCAAAGAGGAAGCAAGAGGAAAAGAATCTCAGAACAAGGAGTGTATCAGGTATTCATTCATTCATTTAGACATCGCTACAGGTACCCGCTCTGGAATGTTAGATCACTTTAATCCAGATGTGTGTTTTAGACAGCGATGTAAGACAGAAAGTCTCCACATGCTGGTAACACCAACGTTAGATAAAAATGTTGACTGGCAACAAAATGACAGAACATGGCACATACAGTCAGGGGCAAAAGTTTGAACCCCCATTGATTTTAAAAGTGTTTTCTCTCTATTTTACAATTAAAACGCAAGTTTAAAAAAAAAAAAAAAAAAAAGTACAATGAAATCCATCAATCCATCCATTCATCGATCAATCAATCGATCCATCCATCCATCAATTGTTTCATTCATCCATCCTTCCTTCAATCCATCCATTGATTCATCGATCGATCAATCGCTCCATCCTTCCATCCAACAATTGTTTCATCTATCCATCCTTCCATCAGTCCGTCTGACCGTCCATGCTTCCATCAATCAATCCATCGATCCATCAATTGTTTCATCCATCCACCCAGCCATCCTTCCATGCTTCCATCAATCGATCCATCAATTGTTTCATCCATCCATCCTTCCATCCATCCGTCCGTCCGTCCATGCTTCCATCAATCGATCCATCAACTGTTTCATCCATCCATCCTTCCATCCATCCGTCCGTCCGTCCGTCCATGCTTCCATCAATCGATCCATCAATTGTTTCATCCAGCCATCCATCCATCTGTCTGTCTGTCCTTCCATCAATAGATTAATCCATCCATCCATCAATAGATTAATCCAGCCATCCATGCTTCCATCAATAGATTCATCCAGCCATCGATCCATCCATCAATAGATTAATCCATCCACCCTTCCATCAATAGATTAATCCATCCAGCCATTCGTCCATCAATAGA
>JANDJT010000060.1:3888712-3901455 GCA_024331685.1 Stegophilus panzeri
AATTCACAAAATAAAACATCAAATAATGTGTTAATAATGTGTTTTCAATATAGTACAGGGTGAACTGAATTTTCAAACTACTCTAAAAAAAAAAAAAATTCCATATTGGCCCAACTTTTTCAGAATTGGGGTTGTAACTGTTTGCAGTAACAGTACTTTATTTAGTTGAAAAGCTGTAGCTGGCTCAAATGACTTTTTTTGTATTACAACTAGTGTTTTCACACGGGGAAGCCCAATGAGACTAAAGTGCACACATCTTGCACTTGACATTCACAGTCTGATCTACGACGCGAAAGAGGTGGAGCAATTAGAACCGGCTGTGGTCTGAATCTTTCAAGATGGTTGGTGCATACAGTAAGAAAGGAGCTTTAAGACATATAAATAAGGAGCAAAAAATTTAGGGCAGACATTTTGGGTTTAAAATCAGAGACTGTATCGGTGGAGGCTGTTCTGTTCTGGTGCTGCTCAATAATACGAGGCACAATGTGGTAATTTGTCATTTCTGTTTTATATTATTATTATTTTTTTTACTATTCTACACCAATACAGGTACAACTTAAGTACAGAGTATGCAGTCCATGAATATAGTGCACAGTGCACTGTGTTTAGAGACATTGTACTTTTGATATGCACGTTCACGTCCATTTGAATTTTATTCCTTATAAAAGATGGACTGCATTCTTTGTTTAACACAATCTGTTGATGAAAATTGAATGTTCCCAGCTAAAGTTATAGAGCAGCACACTCTGACTAAAATATATTTTACGTTATATATTATACGGCTACATTACAATTGCGATACACTTTATAATTGCTGTAATGTGCCATGATTGTATATGAGCAATGCAATCATTTGACCAAAGGTAGCTGGTAATTTATCCAAATGTATCTGGTCCGAATGCTCACAATACACTTGTGCATTGCTGGAGTGCAGTTCTAATGTTATTCAGTACTTCAGTCTCCTCTTGGGTACTAAACTGTACCTTTCCTTGTCACGTGTCACCTCAAGGACACATCTTTTTTTTTCACCTTTAGTGTGTATTTTTTTTTACCTGGAAAAGTGAATATAATATAGAGCTAGAAGTATAAAGGTACAAGAATGGTCTATTTATGCACCTTAAATCAATTTACAGCAAGAGGGCAGTGGTAGCTCAGTAGTTAAGGTGTTGGTCTACTGCTCAAGAAGGTCGTGAGTGCAGCACTACCAAGCTGCTGCCATTGTTGGGCCCTTGAGCAAGGCCCTTAACCCTCAAATGCTCGGATGTATGAATGAGATAAATGTAAGTCGCTCTGGATAAGGGCGTCTGCCAAATGCCATAAATGTAAATGTAAAGTTACACTACATTCACGTGACCATGTAAGATGACTACACACTAAATGTACGAAAAGATGTAACCCTTCAGAGGAACACCCCAATGACAAGGAAATATACAGTTTAGCACTTTTATTTCTTTCCATGTGTAGTCTTAGAGCAGTTGTAGCCTAATGATGTATTATGAATAAATGTTGTTAAAAAAAAAGGCTTTTCAATATAAAAAAAAAAGTACACTGTACCAGCGCGTGTACTACCTTACCGTACTGAAAGTACCCTGTTCCGTATCCGGGTCTCTGTCTCGGTCTTGGTCTTTCGTACGCGTCATAGTAGTTGTAGTACGGGTTGTCCTGTTCGCTGTACTTGTACGGATTGTAAGGATCGTCTCCGACCATGGCGTCCGCTCGCGCCCTCGGAGTTGGCGGAGGCGGAGACGGAACCGGCCCAGGAGCCGTGCGCGCGGTGTCGTTTACGCGGCCGCGAGGCGCACCGGCGCGCCTGCTTGGTAACAAGCGCGATCCGCGTGAGTGCGACGGCCCGGAAGAGCCAGACGGCTCGTTGTGTCTCGCATGGCCACTGCTGATCACGGTTAGGGGTCTGACCGGAGACTGCTGCCGCCGCTGCTGCTCCTGCTCTCCATCTCCGTTTCCGTTTCTCCTTAACGGAGGCACGTACTGCGCGCCCTGACTCAGGATGCTGAAGAGTCTGCCGTCGTGCTGCCACTGGATGGTCCGCCTGAGAGGCGCCGAGTCCCGCTGGCACCGTGCGCTCTGGAGCACGCAGCTTAACAGACACAGATGAAATATCGTGTCGAGTTGTCGTGCGCGCATTTTGTCCGTGAGATCCCCGACTTCCCTGCTACACAATGCCAAATACTCTTTTTTATGAAAAAAAAAAATTAATCTAATAAAATTATTCCTGCTGCTCTGTTGTTGTTTTATTTAAATCAAACTTAGCAGTCAAAGTAGATATAAACTAGATATATTTCCTGTAGCCTACTCAGTGAAAAAATAATAAAAAGTAATGGGCATAATGAAAAACAAAACAAATAAACAAACAAACAAAAAAAAAAGCTCTTGGTGCAGCCCTTGTACAGTAGCTCTGCGCCTTCCCCGACTGATGCGCAAAGTGAAAGCAGAAGGAGGAGCTGATGATTTCTTTTATTTAAATTTTCCCCTAAAAAGTTTCTGATTTCGTCTCAGACAAGCCCCTGCAGCTGCGAACGTGAGCTACATGACCTTCAAAAACACTAGCCACTTTTCTCTACCAAAAAAAAAAAAAAAAAGCCAAGCCCTGCTTTGAAGAAGCTTGTTACTTTTGTTCAGTTCAAGAGCTACATGAGCATGTACAGCTGTGGCATCAATTCTGAATTACACAATGATGTACACTATATGGCCAAAAGTATCCTGAGACCTACCTGAACATCACCACACCTACTGTATATGAGCTTGCTGGACATCCTACTCCAAAACCATTGGCATTATTATGGAGGCCGTGGAGACCATTGCAACTATAACAGCTTTCTACAAGATTTTGGAGTGTGTCTGTGGGAATCTGTGTCCATTCAGTCAAAAGAGCATTTGTGAGTCCGGGCACTGATGTCAGGTGAGGAGGCCTGGTCACAACGGACGTTCAGTTTATCCCAGAGGTGTTCACTGTTCCAGCTTTGTGCAGACCACACCAAACTCAATCAAACCATGTCTTTATGGACAATGGTTTGTGCACAGGGGCAGAGTCATGCTGGAACAGGAAAAGGCCTTCCCCGAACTGTTGCCACAACGTTGGAAGCATACAATTGTCTAAAATGTCTTCGTATGCTGTAGCATTAACATTAACCCTTCACTGGAACTAAAGGGCCGAGTCCAAACCCTGAAAAACCCATGGTCCCAGACCATTATCTCTCCTCCACCAAACTTTACAGGTGGCACTATGTATTCGGGTAGGTAGTGTTCTCCTGGCATCTGACAAACCCAGATTAATATTTCAGACTTCTAGATAGTGAAGTGTGATTCATCACTCCAGAGTGCGGTTCTTTATACCACTCCACCCGATGTGTGGCATTGCGTATAGTGATCTTAGGCTTGTGTGCGGCTGCTTGGGCATGACAACCCATTTCTCTCCCAGTGCAGAGTTCTTGTGCTGATTTTGTTCCAGGTTCAGTTTGGAACTCTGTAGTAAGTGATGCAACAGAGGATCAACCATTTTTATGTGCTACACACTTCGGCACTCGGTGGGCCTGCTTTGTGGGATTGCATGACCAGCTGCTTCATGGCTGTGCTGTTGCTGCTCCGCTTCCATTTCACAATAACAGAACTTACAGTCGACTAGGGAAGATCTAGTAGGGCAGAAATTTCACTGACTGACTTATAAAGACACTGCCATGTTTGTGCCAATGTTTGTCTATGTAGCTTGCATGCCTATGTGCTTGATTTTATGCACCTGTTACCTGTTGGATGTGGCTTAAACTCCTGAACCCAATCATTAGGAGGGATGTCCACATACTTTTGGCCATATACTGTAGAGATATGGACAAAAATAGCATTAATATTTATCACATAACAATGACGAGGTGTCCTTCAATATAGATAGAGAGTACTTTATTGATCCCCAAGCGAAAATTTGGTATATTAAACCAAACTCATGTATCCAATGGCAATCAAAGTATCATTTATGGTAATTACGCCAATGCCACAGTTTGTAGAAAATGTCAAATCTGGAAAATATTTACTAAATCGTGGTTTGTTAAATTGCTTAATCATGTACCGCAGGTCGCCACTTCTGAAAAAAATCATTAAAGTTTTCTAATGGTTCTTAATCCCTGGTTTAATCCTGAACTCTGATAACTGCATGGAGTTTCACACGTTCTCTCCATGTCTGGGTGATGGGTTTCCCCTGGGTTCTCAGGCATGAGTGGATTCATGACTCTAAAATTGCCCCTAGGTTTGAATGAGTGTGTGCATAATGCCCTGCAACTGACTGGCATCCCATTCAGGGTGCATTTTACAGGGGACGGGCTCTGGATCCACAACAACCAGGATAAATCGTTGTTAAATGAATGAATGATTTAATTTACATCAGTCGATTGATGATGGAATTATTCATAGCCCATTCGGTTGGGTGATGTCAAGATGCACCTCATGCATAAGACGACTTTGAGCAGTTCACTAGTATTCCTGATAAACACACAAATGAGCAGTTTAGTGTACACACTTATCCACAAGCCAGCATTACAGTAAACAAAGCTAACCCAAAAACCAACATTATAGAAATCAAGCTAACCCACAAACCAACATTATAGTAAACAAGCTAACCTCCAAACTAGCATTAGAGTAAATAAGCTAACCTCCAAACTAGCATTAGAGTAAATAAGCTAACCTCCAAACTAGCATTAGAGTAAATAAGCTAACATACAAACTAGCATTAGAGTAAATAAGCTAATCTACAAACTAGCATTAGAGTAAATAGGCTAACCCAGAAACCAACATTATAATAAACAAGCATTTTACACCTGACGAACTGGCAAGGCTAATTTGATTGAATCCAAAACTAAATATCTGTTCATTTATGTGTCTGTGTTCCCCCCCAAAAAAGTCTGGGGCTTGATATATCTGAAATGTAGTGTAAAATAAAACTAACTAAAACAGTTTCACAGAGACAATAAATACTAGATACCTTTTTTTTTTTTGGAAAACTTATATACATATATAAGTACACGTATACTATATGTTCATAAATAATTTCCCCAGGTTTACAGAATCCCAGAAAGGATTATGGAATATGATTTAAAGGGTACAAAGAACACACCGCCAGAAAATAACCTCACGTAAAAAAAAACAACCAAAAAAAACAAACATTACACATAATAAGAAATACAAATTGTCTGAAGGCATTAAAGTAATGGTTAGAGCTCAGAACTCAGTCTGGTGGTTCTGTAATACAGGCTCTAAGGCTCTTATGTACTGTAGTGCTAAAGGGGTTAATGTTCAATCTCTAGTGGTGTGGTTTATGGTCAACGTTCCAAGATTGTAGTTTATTGTTATGGCATGGACATCATTTTTACAGCTGGATGAACTCTGAAAAAAGTCAGTCATGCAAACTTGCCAAAAAACGTCTCCTCTCAGTTCTTGCTACCGAGGCCAAGTTCTAAACAAAAGTACATAATAAATGATGCATTGTTTATTCACTCACAAACTCAAACACAATGCTTTCTTCCCTCATTGCCCTCCAAATCCTTAACAGTTCTTCTCTTTCCAGCCCCAGATACATGTAAGGCTTTGTTTAAACTAACAAGTCTGCTTATTTCAGAAGATAAAATGTCTCCATGGTTACATACATTTCTATAGTAGGTATTGACAGAAACATTGCAGTATAACACTATATATATATATATATACACACTGAAATGCATAAGAACATAAACAGAAAAAGAACATAATATTATAAGTTAAGAGAAACTATATGATCCTAAATAACCAAATGGAAGCCCTTGAAGAAGAAATCCAAAAAGAGTGTCACTTGACCAGAATTTGATAGGGTAGGAAGACATTAATAATGACATAGCCTTAAACAAAATTGAATGGCAGGACTATCGCACTTGACTTATGCTTATTCTATCTAGTGAATTTTTAGAGTTCAGGGTCGACAAGACTTCAATGAGCTTCAACGTCCATAGAGCGAGCATGGATTAGAGTGATTCCAGCCCCAATGGGCCTCTCTTAGCATTTGTTGTAGTTCCCATTATTGACCACTAGATGCAGTAAAAACTGTGGAAGCTAAGTTGGGCAGTGATCATGCTGCCCCACAATTGCACAAGGTCTAGAAAGGCGGGCATCAATAGAACATCGGCTTATATCTAACAAATAGCAACATTTTAAAATTGTTAGCCACTCAAAAGAGGTAACTAGTATTTCAACAGAATTTAAAATGTATGGAGTTGTGAATGAGGACTTTATGAAGATTAATATCTGTTGAATGACTGATGTAAATAGCGGGAGCTGGATCTGATCTGACGCCTCCTATGTCATTGGTAGGAGTAGCTTGATTAGGTTTGAGTCTGCCTGGTAGGAGGATCAGGAACGACTCCTGGATTTGTACATGTTGACAGGCAGATAGACCATGACTCTTGTGGAAATTGGTGTGGAAAGCTTGTGTAGCTCGCTATATTAGTCAGCTGCTCCTCTGTTCACAACATAACCCAAATTGTAATATCGTAACATTACGTGATAAAAGGTAAGTTCCTGTGAGTTTTACATTTTATATATTAGTACATGCCTTTTGCATTTAACGACGGATATCTCATCAACCCTTGACGTGGCCACTGTGTCCGGAGCAATGAGGACTTTTCCCTTCTTAAACGATCTGTAACATTCACTTGGAAACACACCACAGCCCTGCATTTTACCTCCTAAACAGTACAGACTTGTGGCTACCACCTAATTGGCAGTTAGAGTAACGTAATCAGTGCTCTGAAAATGTTCGTCTAGTCTCTCTCGGCCAAGGACAAACCGCAGGGACTGAGGATACAGCGCCCAATCATGGGTTTCTCATGACCTTCCAATAATAAATCTTTCTAACCTGTGAAAGTGACCTGTGATTTATTTTTTTTATTATTTTTTTTGGTATGGATAAAGAGACATAATTTTTTTCTACAAAGACTTCCACAATATCTCATTTTCAACTTTGCCCTTAAACTGTCTAGAAATGATCTATCTACAAATACATTCCAGAGATTTTCCCCATGATAAACGCACACATATTAGACACTAGAGGGCATATTCTAGTAAAACCAAAGCACAAGAGTCTTATTGGAAACACAAAAATTCATTTGTTCCATTCCAGAAATGTAGATTTTATAATACTACTAAATGTGCACCCTGGCTGTTATTCAAGGACAAGAAGTGAAAAGAAAAAGAAGCAAAGAAGCAGCATTATAAAACGGCCGCAACATGTTTTAGAGGAAAATCACATTATCTTAGAGGAGTGTGTGTGTGTCTGTGTGTGTGTGTGTGTGTGTAATCCAGGACCTGGCCATGGAGCCTGACTTTATGCCGCAAAAATGTGCCTTTCTCCTTCCAAACGTTCTCACTGCAGCAGAGTCTCATTTAAATCTCAGACGTTTGACTCAGTATTAAAAACAGCTACTGGCTTTGGGCTCAGCTAAGACTGAAATAAAGTATAAAATACCTTCCGTATAAAGTGTGCAAATAACTTCACATAGTTAGTTAATGTCCTTCTTTTCTGGCAGGACAAACGTGGCATCAAAAACAAAAAGCATCAAAAAGCTGAAAGAACACGTGACCGTTCCAGGACATGTGGACTTTTTAATATTGTACCTCATAAATTCTTTTCCATCTCCATCTGTTTTGACATTTCATGGGATGGGATAAATTAAGGGTGTCTTACTCACCAGGACCAATTATTCTCTTTAGGCAGCCCAGAATATCCACCAGCATCCACAAAGCCAAAACAGCAGCAATGACGGGGCCAAGCACCAAAAGTCAGTTGTGAAGTACGTAGGGTAATAAAATGACAGATGTAGGAACAATCCTTCTCAATGATGTTTAGAAGAATAACACACAATTATTATTTGTGTTAATAATTTATACACAGTTTGAAAAGGAATTTTTATACAGTCTGAGATAAGGCCAGGTGCAAGGGGATAATTTGTTCCCCAGTTTATGTTAATGAAGTTAAAGTTCTATTGTAATATCTTGCGCTATATTAGGTAAATGACAACATATGTATCTCTTGCAATTGTTAAAGGCAGTCCATTCTAATGTTATGGTAAATTCTGATAAAAATTGGACCATGAACGGATTTATGGAAAATATTACATTGACATTAAAGTTCCTGAATATCAATCAAATATAAAGACAATACAGACAGTTTGCCAATTGTCTGAAACAGTAATGTCATTAAATATTACATAATTATTAAATAAGACAGACAGAAAAAATAGGCCATGCTTCCTTTGGGACGAAAAATGCTAAGCCTTCTCCATTGGAATTGATCGACACATGATATTTAGAGGTGTAGTGAATACAAAAAAATAATAATAATAAAGCTTTTACATTCCACAAAATAGAGGCGGATATTTAAATGAAAAAATGTTTGGCATGACTGGCTTCAAATGCAAAATAAATTTTGCGAATTGAGACAAATTGGTAAAGTCGTACTGAATTTGATGAGTTCTCAGTTTTGTAGGTGGCACTGTAGGGTTACTTCAACTGTCAGTGAGTCATTTTCTATTTAAGAGCATTGCAAATGAGACTGACAGGTTTTGTAGGGTTCGGACCATTTGGAAGTCAAAACATCCCAAAACGAAAAGTAAGAAAAGTAATAATAGTGCACAAATCAATAGGAACCCTGCAAAAGCTCAGTGCTTGGCCCCCTTAAAGAAAGCAATCCAGTGCTTCTGCGTGCATCGTGCTAGTCAAAAACAAAAGCATTTTTTAATGATTTCGACCATTGTGGCTGTCCTAAAGGGGAAAAAAAAAACATTCGGTTGCCAGGGACAGCAGTGCAGAACCAGCTGTACTGGGTCATTGTTGTTTTTCATATTTTTGACTGTCTGCACCTGGCACACCCATTGGCAGTAGAAGCACATCTGCAAGTGATTAACCCAGATCCTCCATCCACGTTGCAAAATATTCTCCTTTTCCGACACACAGAAAGTATGTTTGTGTAAGGTGTGTGTGTGTGAATTCGGAAGAATGGCCCAGAGAGCAACGGAGACCAGATAGTAGTACTCTCAAACAAGGGTCTTATGTTAGAATGAGATCAAACAAGATGATAAATCTAATGAAATGAAAGAAGAAGAGATGATCAAACCACCACTGCTAAAACGACTAACCTATAGTCGACACACTCTATTAGGAACAACATACCACTCTGGGAACGCTCAGAACATCTTCAATTCTTCATGACTTGGATTTCACAAGGTTCTGGAAACGTTTCTTTGAGAGTCTGGTCTATGTTGACATGATTGCATCATATAATTGCTGCAGATTCATGCTACAACTCTCCCATTGTACCACATTCCAAAGATACGCTGTTAGAGTCTGATCTGGATTCAAACTCAACTGGTATTTAGGGGTCCAATGCATGCCAACAAAACATTCCCCACACAGTACACCACCACCACTAGCCTGAACTGTTGACCCAAGACAGGTTGGGTCCATGGATTCATGCTTTTGACACCAAATTCTGACCATCTGCACGTTGCAGCAGAAATCAGCTGATATTTTTTTTCCAATACAGTGTACACAATCTGTAACCTCAGATTCCTGTTCTTGGCTGACAGAAGTAGAGCCTGATGTGGTCTTCAGGTTCTGATGTGGCATCCCAAAATGACATGCCTTTAAAGAGCTATATCTGGATGATTAGATGCATTGTGCTGCCACATGATTGGCTGATTGAATAACTGAATGATTGAGCAGGTGTACAAGTTTTCCAAAGCGTATATGACAATATTCAACACGATTGGAATAAAAAAAAACAAAAAACGATGGAATAAAAATCTCTTTGAAAAAGCAGCACAAGAACACCATTCTTCATTCTTTCAGCTTTGCCTGCATACTTCTTGGAGAGTACAATCCATTAATTCCGATCAGCGGGACGTCAAATCATGGCGGCATGACCTGTCACTCCAACCTAAGTATATTTTTCAGCAATGCTGTATTTAAAAAAATAAAACGGATGGTAAAATGATGTGATTAAATGTTTGGCAAATATTGGAATGGGAAAAATTCCTATCAGCACTCCATGTACATCATCAATTCCTCAGGTCATTGATGTTCCAAGTGCTTTATTTATAATCATTTATGCATTATGCATGATTAACACCAACTGGAAGACGGCAAAAAAGAAAAAAAACAATGATGGGAAATGTTTTGGGATTCATCCACCGTATTATTTGCTAACATCCAGTGATTCATTCCATATGGAGTCTTTTTATTTGGTTTTGACTGCGAGTCCAAAAGAGAAGAGATTCATTTCAATGAATGGAAATGAATCACAGCAGGTCTCAATCAGTTCCCTGCAATAACAGACTAGCAATAAAAGTAATTCCTTTCATAATGGCACGCTTATCTTATTTGGAATCTTTAGGAAAGCTGCTGTCACTAATGCTGCTCAAGTTCGTATTATTAGCTATAAGATAGTTACATCATCATTCAGTCCCTACAGGATTTCGCGATCTTGCGATCGCAGAACTGAACGCAAACTGAAGTGGATGAGCTTGCAATTTTTCAAAATGACCACAGATTAATCGCAGATTTGGGCCAAGACGTGTCGTGTGACGTCATCATTCGCCTCAATAATTTTTGGCAAAAAACAACTCATCGAAATCCCGTACAGACTGATCACTGTGGTGCTTTATTGTACTTTCTAATCTATGTACTTTCATCGTTTTTCAAAACTCTTCTCTCCATCCCATCCTGATTATTTTATAACCTGCCTTTATAATATATACCTTCCTGTCCGTGGTCTGTGGTGCCTCCTTGACAATTTGCAAACAAACACCATCAGCAAGACTAAAGATAATTAAATGAGCTGTAATTGTAATTGGCAATAACAGCGGCTTCGTGTTTTGTTCTATACCACACCGTATAAAAATTCCAGTGAAGTGGAAGCTCCACAGAGACTGATTTTTCCTGCACAAACAGGAGGTTTCCATTACTCAGAGTCTAAGAGTGAAACCTCAACACACACACACACACACACACACACACACACGCACAAGCCTACGTGGCACTCCACACGTGTATGCTGCATTCAGTGAAATCACAGAGAGACCAGAGGAGGAGTTCAGGAGGAGATCTGTTGCAGGGACTTCCTCCTTGAACGTGACTCAAGAGCATTTCTGAAATTCCACACAGATTATTTTTTCACTTGCCTCATTATAAATCCCACTGTGGCATCATTTTCTTTAGAAAAGTACAAAGCAGGGTGTCATTCTGCGTTAGTCCCCAATTTTTATTTTTTTTTAAAGCCAGATCAAGCATTGCTGCTGAGTGAAACCTAAACACCAGACGTGGTGTGGAGGAGAACTTCAGAAAGCCCACAAAGTTTTGCAAAGCAGCAGTGTTTGGCATGAGGTGACAGCGGACGGTATGAGATCCTGTCAAACAACTGGAGGAAATGAGTTTAGTCTAGGAGGTCTAATATTCCACAGTGAAGCCACATTAGACGCTACACGGCATACACAATGTCCCTGTTATTCAAAATACTGTATAGTCAAAGGCATGTCCGGTGTGTCACTTTAGTGAACTGTTTCAATACATCACCCACAATGTTGTTTGACTATCTGCTGAAAGTGGTGCAGTGGGATTTAGCCCTTGCTTCATTTCATCTCTACCTATAGAGAGCGATGCAGCAGCACTTTAGTCCTTTAGTCTCTCTAACTGTCTCACCTCCACTTCACCTGTACACTCTGCTCAAACAGATCAACTTCATAAGCTTCAACGTTCATGCAGTACTCTCAAAGATGCCATCATGCTCATAATCCTGTACCTCGCTATGCAGATGAGCCGAGTCCAGCGTTTAACGTTTGCGCTACGTTTATGCTGGATTTGAATGTGAATGTATGAATGTGATTTGAATGTGAACCTGTTCGTTATCCTTAAGTTTGAGATCGATTTTTTTTTTCTCCTATTAAATTTTCTCCTATTGATTCTTTTTCCCTATTTATTGGCTTGCCCCCCAAAAAGTACATTAAAAGTTTACAGTATGTTCAAAATTTAGCTGCAAGGATTGTCACCTCCACACTCCTCTTCTGCATGATCTCCACTGGCTACCTGTGGCATCACGTACTCAATTTAAGATATTGCTTCTAACATTCAAAGCACTAAATGGTCTTGCCCATTCCTACCTGTCTGACTTGCTTCATCCATACTGCCCTACTTGGTCCCTTAGCTCATCATGGGCATTGGTGGCTCAATGCTTAAAGGCTCTGGGTTACTGATCAGAAGGTCATAAGTTCAAGCCCCAGTGCTGCCAAGCTATCACTGTTGGGCCCTTAACCCTCAATTGTTCAGTTGTATAAATGTAAGTTGCTCTGGATAAGGGTGTCTGCCAAATGCCTTTTGCCCATTCCAAGATTTCGGCTGTCCAATGCAGGTGGAAGGTCATTTTGTGTTGCTGCTCCGAAACTGTGGAACTCACCACTGCTTAATCTCCATAACATCACTCCTCTGCCGAGTTTCACAACCCAGCTAAAGACATATCTGTTTGAATTGTATTTTCAATTTTATTTATTTATTTATTTACATTTGTGTTGTATGTATTTATATGTATATTATGTAAAGCGACCTTGAACTTTGGAAAGGCCCTATATAAATATAAAACTTCTTCTTCTTCTTCTTCTTCTTCTTCTTCTTCTTCTATTAAGCTGCATTGGAACAATACCCCCCCCCCCCCCCCCACCCCCCCC
>JANDJT010000060.1:3903938-3922817 GCA_024331685.1 Stegophilus panzeri
TATATATATATATATATATATACACACATACACACATACACACACACACACACACACACACACACATATATATATATATATATATATATATATGTTTATTTATTTATATACAGTGCTTGCAGGCACTTCTTCAGCGTCCTGACCAGCTGCATCACTATCAGGATTTGGAAAGTGATTCAGCATGGAGTTTTCCGTACTTTTCTAACAAGTAATAGAAGTCTATCATACTCTCACCCCAAATCTTTCAAATTAAACCCATTCAAATTAAGGGTCCAGTAAAGCTAATAATTATAAATAGTCATTAATTAAATATAATAACATTGATAATGTGGTGGCATGGTGGTGCAGTGGGAAGCATTGCTGACTCACAGCTCCAAGATCTTGGCTTTAAACCTGAGCTCAGGTTACAGTGTGTGTGGAGTTTCACATTATCTCCTTGTATTTTCTCCAGGCTCTCCAGTTTCCTCCCACTGTACATAAAGAGTGTGCCGATGTCTGTGTGTGCATGGTGTCCTGCGATAGACTGGCATCCCATCCACGCTGGATTGTCTCATCTTGCACCCATTATTATACGCTTTCTCGTGTTATCTCAAAAGGTAAATTATTATTCTTGTGATCTCATTATAAGACAGTTTGGTTTCTTATTTTATAGCTGAATTATTGCTGAATACTAGAGCACTAACATGACATGTGTTGGAAATACAATGTGTATGAAGCATGCCAGACGTGTAGTTTATTTGAAATATTACATTACAGAACATCTTCAAAGAAGACAGAAGCTGTACAGATGAGGTGCATCATTTTATTTGGTTAACTGGTTTATAAAGCAAAATAATACGTTAATGCAACACAACATATACCAGTCGAAGAAAAAAAAGAAGGCAAGTAGAATATGCATATGTAATGAAAAATACGCAATATATGTAAAAAGTCTTTGAAAGTTTTGAAATGTGCACCATGGTTCATCTTATTGCAAATGTAGTCGTTCTGCCAAGACTTTTTGGTGTCTGATGCTACTAAGACGATGTAGCTAATGATTATTGAAAGTCCGTCTCGCCCTAAATATCAGACTTGAAGATCTGACTTCCAGTCTGTCACAGTGTGTCATCTACAAACATAAACAAAACATTACAATTTCACTTATACTTATTTACGGCAGCCATCTTGGACAACTAGAATCACTTTTTTACAAATTGAATTTGGTATCATTTCTCCTCTTGAACTAAACTGTGATATTTTACAAAGTCGTTAATGCACGTACTGCTGAAAAATGAAACTGGGTTTATAGAGATAGACTTTCATTACTTGTTAGCTTCATTAGCTTCATAGTTAATAGTGCAACCAGTGAGAGACTGATTGACTACCTTCGGGGGTAAATCAGATTTTTTTATTCTCTACAAACCATTGTATTAAAAGGTCTTCTCAACAGAACGATTAAAAGCCATTATCTTTAGAATGAAGCTTTAAACATTTTTCTTCACAGTAGCAAAATACAAATTTAGCCTTTCATTTGTAACATAAGCAGAAACCAGTGTATTGGGGAGGATAGTAAGGAAGGGGGATGTATTTGTGAACAGTGTGTGAAAAGCAGTCCTTGAGTGTGCACAGGTGTATGTGGATCAACCCTGGACGTATTTGATCCTATTCCGTCACTATTGTTACTCATAATAATTGATACGAAGCTATGTTTGAGGAGTATAAAATTGTACAGTTGTAACCTGAAAGTGCCGTAAGATTGCTACGTAACAGAATTTGAGCGTTTAATGTGAGCCTTCGTAGGGCAAGCAGACAATAAATTAGCTTTCAATGCATAAACTGGTCAATGCATAAACTGGTCAATGCATAAACTGGTCAATGCATAAACTGGCCTCTAGCTACATTCCCTCACTCTGCTCCATCTTCAGGAATGGTATATCATTGTACTAGCTCTTTGGTGAAATATCAAGCTGTCCAGGAGCCAGGATGCCGCAAGGATCAGGGGTTCCAGGGGGTCTAGGGGGTCCGGGGGGAAGGGGGCTCAACATGGACTGTTCGGGCCTCTCATTCCTGGCTGACCTGAGAGTGTAAGAAAAATCGGAAGAAAGGGGAAGATGGGAAAATCAGAATGAGAAGAACTGTAAGCTTAAAGACATCTGTCCTTGTTTGAGCCATATTCACGTTAGGACATGACAAGTCATTGATACTGTCTTAGGCTGTTGACCGTTGGTGATATTCCAATAAAAAAAAGTTCTCTTTCATAGAAAGAAGCTGCTTGAGTGATGCTGCAAACAGGTAAACCACTTTTACTCATTACTAACTGTCTAGAACAGTTAATGATCCTGTGATCTTCTTTCAGTCCAATGACTACAGCATTCCTGTCACGACGTGGTGTACAGAAGAGTGTATACACAGAGATCCAATCAAATTGCAACCATCAGAAATGGTACTCTTAAAGGATTATATGTTTTACCCGTTTATCCAGCAGGTTCACTAGGTCCTGGAGGTCATTGGATTCCTTCTCTTTTAGAATCTGAAAGGGGTAGAAGAAAAACAAACAGATTAATTACATTTTTGTACTTGTATAACAATTAAAGCTGATCATTTTGGTACAGAGAATTCTCCTCCCAAGCAAATGAAGAATTATACACAAATGAACAATTCTACACTATCCTATGAAGACCAATGTAAGGTTTTTTTTTAGTCCAGACAGGCCCCAAATTTTCCTTGTCGGTGTTTATTCAAGGAACAGGTTCAGAAAAAGAGTTCTTTTGGAAGCAGATATTAAGACTGCATTAATATAGCCACAAGAGATAATTATCGGGGTCCATGCACCATAGCGTTTAGCTTTACAGATGCAGTCAATGACAGTAATTCAAATTTCCTTACAATTCCCATACAATTCCGATGAACACATGTATTTAGAAATTTGTCCACCCCACTTGTTTACAGAGATGGGCACTATAATTCTGGAAAAGTAGGCACTTTCATCAGCAGATGTTGTCAATTTCATGTGCATATCAAATATTTTAATATCGGTTTATAGAAGTTAAGACTATGCAGTGGGCTTGGAAAGAATTCAGACCCCTTCAGTTTTTGCACATTATTGTGTTATAGATTGAAATTAAAATCAATGAAATGGACTTTTCTGACGTTAATATACACATAGATCTCTCTGTAGATAGCTCTGTAGACTACTTGGATTACACCGTGTTAAGACATGGATCTGAGCAAAGGCACGGATCTGCACGGAAGAATGGGAGCACTTGCCCCAATCCAGGTGTGCAATACTTATAGAGAGTTATCCAAGAAGACTCAAAGCTGTGATTGCTGCTAAAGGTGCTTCGAGAAATTGTTGAATAAAGAGTCGGAATGTTTTTCAGTTATTGGTTTTTAATACATTTCCAAAACTTGTTTTCACATTGTCTTTATGGGGTATCGTGTGTAGATTCATGGCAAAAAAAAAAAAGTCAATCTAATCCAGTTTAAATGAAATCTATAACACAATAAAATGTGCAAAATCTGAAGAGGTCTGAATACTTTCGAAACCCACCGTAGTTCTGGGCAAATATGCATTTTCATAAGCATCTTCATGATTATGGCACAAGTCTAGTTGCCTTGACTTACTACATTTACATTTACGACATTTTATCCAGAGCGACTTACATTTATCTCATTTATACAACTGAGTAATCGAGGGTTAAGGGCCTTGCCCAAGGGCCCAACAGTGGTAGCTTGGCAGTGCTGAGGCTTGAACTCCTGACCTTCTAATCAGTAACCCAGAGCCTTTAACCCCTGATCCTCCACTACCACTAGACAATCAAAATGACCTGGATCACAGTAAGCCTTCATATTCCCAACAGTCCCCTGTTCAGTCCAAGTGTTTTATAATCTCTTCTCAATAGATTCAGAGTGTAAGAGTTGGTAAGAAACACTTAACTGACCTCGTTTTCATCAGATGCCGTTTCACTGGAGCTGTAATCTAGAAGGTTGAACACCAAAGGTAAGCCAACACAACCGAGACCACACACAACGACACACAGTATTTTAAATGCACGGTATTTTTTGAACCCATTAATAAGCTAAGAATAATAATTAAAAAAAAAAAAAGGTAATAAAGGCATTCGAGGCTGGAAACTGCCACTACATTCTGTATATGCTTATTATTGGATGGAGCTCATCAAAATGGCGCTGCCCTGCAATCATGACTCAGTTTTTTACATCGTATTTAACTTCTGTCTCTGACACATCTCTTTTACCTACAGTAAACTTATCTGAGTGATATCGGTATCCTCATAGCGAACTATCAATGTGTTTTGCATATGAACAATATTTCCGATCTCAGCTTCCTAGAATCACCGTAGCTCATGATTTCCAGATGGGTTGGGTTTCCCCTTGTCTTGGTTTTTCAAAAGGTTTTTCTTTGTTTCTTCCACTTTAGACAATTTCTGTTCCCACTATCTGCTTGTCTGGATGTCTCTATACCTGCTTCGAGACTATTTGTTTTCTGTAAAAAAAAAAAAAAAATCACTACGACAATAAATTTCCATTCAAACTATATTTATTCTCCAGACCAAGATGCTTTTTGTCAGTAGCACGTGCTGTGACTTACACATTATAGTGATGTATTAGTAGAGTTCTGCATTAGCCTAATTTTTTTATGGTAGGAGTGCCACTCCATCAGTTCAGGTACTTTAAATTACCATTATCATTATCTTGGTGTGAACATAACAGCAAAAATCTAGCCACACTAGCAGGAGCTAGCATTATTTCTAAAGGCAGTGGTGATTGTACAAACAAAAGATTCTCATCAAGTGTTATTGCTACATTTCAACATTGTACTTCTGTATAATGACTACATATACGTGTATATATTGAATACATTTTTCACTAAGTAGACAGATTTTGGACAGTGTGTGTCTTATACCCTGGTCTAAAATCTTGCTTGCTAGCTCCTGACTAGCTCCTAAGTAAGCTAGCTTAAGTAAGCCTAAGTAAGAGCTGTGCTAAGTCTGAGTGTAACTAATTATACTATTATTAAAACTAATGAAATTACGATCTCATAGAGATCACTGGTTCAAAAAATGTCTAACAATCCTGCAAAGTTGTGAAAATAGATGGAAGGCTAAATGCTAGTTTAAAACGATGAACAGTTTCAAAGAAAGTTGTTCTGTAATGTTCCAAAAGCATTCCTGCAATGCCGTTCAGCTGTTTCTTTTCCTGTCAGAACATGGTGTACAATAAAGAAGTGTGTATACACAGATATGAACCAAATTTTTGAAGCTTGTGAACAGCTACACAGCAAAAATGGTGTTCTTAAAGGATTGTATATCTTACCTGGCTTAGCATCACGTCCTGTAGGATTTTGATCATCTGAAAGGTTTAAAAAACAGATTAATTACATTCTTGCGCATGTATAATCCTTAAGAGACAACAATCCAAGCTGATCAGTTTGATGCAGTGCATGCTCCACGCAAGCAAATGAAGTAACTACAATTACACGTTGTCCATGCACCATAGCGTTTAGCTTTACAGATGCGGTCAGTGTTCTAAGAACATCTGTCATTATAAAAACACGCTTTGCGATGTTAATACAACATTGCTTACACAGCATTCAAAGTTAGACAAAAACGAGCACTGAGGAAACGATAATGATTGTTGCCTCAGAAACTGGAGGAATGTTCGCAAACATTACATTCAAATGTTCTCAGATCACCCCGAAAAGCAGACGGATTAAATGTCTGAAAATCTGAAAGTTCCTAGAGCCAGAAAACATTTAGATACAACCCTTACAGTTTGGAATTGTGTTGTGGCCAAAATGGGAGATTTAACTATCAATGATATAGGCTTACTGTATTTTCTATTGGTTTAGCTAAAAAAATAAAGAAATTGCGGCGACAATTAAAAAGAATAAAGACATTCAAAAAGCGTGTAAACAATATTTGCTATAGATCTCACTTACCCGACTCCCTCCAAGCATTGAGGTCAAGCCCCTGGATGCTTCTGCAGTCGACAAAGTTTGCTTGGTTGCGACTAAAGAGGAAAGGGTTCCTAGGAACTCTGCTGATGCCTGTGTTGTCACAGATGATGCTAGCTAGAGACACTCTAGACAGTGAGGCTTTCTGTGCTGGGGTGAAAACACCCATGTTCTCCCACCAGAGCCTGGGTGCAGAAATGAAAGAGACCCATATTAATTGTTTATCTAAGATTTTTCTAAAAAAAACAAAAAACAACAACAACAAAAAACAACAAGTCCAAGTCATCTGATCCTCAGTTCATGACACAAGCATCATTCCAAACATGCCTTGACTAGTCAATTACATTTGGGATACTTACACTGTTAAACTGGATATTTCACCTCTTCAGTTATTCACTTATAGTGTAATATCATTTTGCTGATGTTTGTGACGTGGTACATTATTTTGACTGGATGCATACGCTATTTAAACACGTTACCTGTCTCCTTGGCGGATCCTCTGGAACTGGGTGGCAATGATACAGGAGAACACCGGTCCGACTCGGCCTCCGGGGACAAACGGTTCGGCAATGCCGCCCACCCAGAGGTCGATGTTATCGGTACTGCCATAGAGTTGGATGATTCTTTGCGCCAGAACTGCGTTATTCAGCACACGCCCCAATTCAACAGCATTGCTAGGTGTAGACAGGCCGCAAAACCTCCGCCATGCATTATAGCCTAACGGACAGAAGAAAATACGTTCAACGATGCGCTGTTCTGTGAACGCAGACCTGTCAATCCACAGTGAGAGGAAATAAGTATTTGGACACTTTTGTGTTTGTTATTTAATATACTTCCAGCGTCCTTCATCCCTACAGCAGTCAGACTCTTTAATGCACCATCAGCCAACACGTTCACAATATTCTGCAATATGAACATTTATTCATTTATTACTCTCTGTCGCTCATCCTCTACTGTGAACTGTGCAATATTCCTTTCGTCTCTTATCAATAACAACGTAATGTAGCATAGCTAGCTGGGTTTTTTTGCACCATCAGCCAACACATACATAAAATTCTGCACTATGTATATTTATTCATTTATTACTCTCTGTCGCTCATCCTCTAATGTGAACTGTGCAATATTCCCTTCGTCTCTTATCTGTATATAAACGAGGTGTTACTCATCTGTATATATTCATATTCTTATTCATCTGTACATACACTGAGGTGTTTGTAGTGTACATATTACCGTTATGATTATTTTTTTACTACTATTATTCTTATTTTTCTATTCCTATTATATATTTTTTCGACATTTTTTCTATTCTATTCCTATTTAATGTGTATTCTTTCCTATCTGTTTTTTTTGTGTAATTGAGCTGCTGTAGCGAGGGAATTTCCCCAGTGTGTGATCAGTAAAGTTTTATCTTATCTTATCTTATCTTATATGTCCACCTCAAATTTCCACATGCTCTAATTATAAATATTCATAAATATTAAAAAGATATGTTTAAAGTGATTGAAGTGAAGTGATTATCTTTTTTTCAGCAGTTTTGTACAAGTTGTACAAGGCTCATTCCTCTTGGCAAATTATCTTCAATTTCCCAACGTTATGATGGTCCCTCTGATAAATTTATTTATTTATTTATCAATCATTTATGGGTCTAGGCCATGTACTGTACGTCTGTGCTCCCTATGACTGTCTGTTTATCCAGTTTGTTTGTCTGTCTAATCTATCTGTCTATCTGTTTATCTGCCTGTCTTTTAAGCCTCTCTGTCTGATTTTCTCTGTGCGTACCTGTCTATCCATGGTGTGTGTGTGTGAGTATATGAGTGCATGCGTGTGTGTACCTGGCAGGGCGTGGTCTCGGCCTCTCTGCAGGTTGAGGGAACCCAGGTCCTGGGAGATTTTGCTGGTGAAGGCGAACAGTCTTTCTCTTATCGCATTCACCAGTATACCATCCTGCCTGTTTAGCTTAGCCGGCCGACTAATCAGCCCCCGAATCTGAGGATCAATCCCACCTGGGGGCGGGGTTTCAGGTGAGAATCTGGTTGTCACAAAATGCTACTTGATACAGGAGTTCTTCTACAATTTCTAACATGTGACAAACCACAAGAAGTCTGGGAAAGTGTACATAGGCTGCTATGTGATGAAAAAGAGTGGCTAGAGTAAAGAATGATTCTACAAAACATACATCAATACATCAACATACATCAACGGTAGTGCTACGCTAGTGCCATTAGATTTGGTAGAAAAGTTGTTCGTTTTTGCTGCTACATTGTTCCTTGCTTATGCTGTGTATTGGATATAGCTAAGTTTTTATACACTGTCTTTTTATTGGCAAACGTTTAGTTCTGTTTTTGTCCATTTTGGTTCACAGATTAATGGTGTATTCAAAAATGGTCATAAATAAATGGACGAAAGTTGAAATAGTTTTCATGTTTCAGTATAGGGGTTTTTTTTCAGTCTCTTTATCAACATATCTGGATGAAGTATTGATATTTCCAAGCATTTTGTTTTATTTCTGCTAACACTGGGCATTCATATTATCTGCAAAAATGAAAGCTAGCTTAACCGTTAGCCTCATGTCCATATATATATATATATATCCCAGTTGCCTAGCAACAGTGTCCTCATAACTTTAACCTCTTAAACAACATACTGTGCAATCGCCTTCTCACAAAGTCACTCTCAAATTCCATTCTGAATGCACCATGTGATCTCCTATTATACTGAATGGGTGTGTTTATAGTATATAACAATAATTTTCTAATAATTTATAATAATAATAATATCTCATTAAGTGATGTTGTACTCGTGCTCGATGCTACTGTCAAAAATCACACCATTATGCAAAACACATGATGCCAAAACGTTTTGCAAAAGCTGAATTGTATTAACTCACCTTCAAATATAATTCTCCATGGTGTAAAGAAGGCCTCGTACAGAGGAACGGTGGGGAACCGTCGATTTTCCTGGAAGTTTTCATCCAGACGGAAGATGACGGGCTGGATGGTGGCGTGGGCGAAACGGTAAGCAGCGGTGGCGAAAACATTGGAGATCGTCGGGTCAACGTTGGCGTTGTAGCCGGGATATTTGCCGAGCTGCCTCCTCATGGCGTCTGTTCCCACGATGTGTGGCAGATAATCCCTAAACACTATGTTCTGCAAGACGGCATGAAAATTTACTGTGAGTCAGGACTTTGACTATAAGAATCTTAAATATATTCAATCAGCCAAAAAAAAAAAAGTTGTTTTTCCCAAATCTGAATTAAGCTACATAATGCCAGTATAGAATATAATAACGTTATAAAATGGTAGGGATAGAAGATACACTATATGGCCAAGTATATGACCACCTGACCATCACACCCATATGTGGGTCTTCCCCAAAATGTTGCCACAAAGTATAGAAGCACACAATTGTATAGAATGTCATTATATCCACACCAGTCATGCTCCAAAATCTAGTAGAAAGCCTTCCCAGAAGACTGAAGGTTATAATAACTGCAAAAGAATGGGATGTTTAAAAAGCATGGTGTCCACAAACTGGTGTATTTACCATATATTATCAATAGATTATTGTCTACTTAACTTCTAGCTTTCTATATTACTGTAATTCCACCTTCAATCCTTGGTATAACAACAACAACAACAACCTAGTGGTTCAAGATGGCTGCCTTAATATTATTATAGCATGTTTAGAAGTCCCACTACGTCCTAAACCACACCAGGATGTCTGTGACTTACATTATATGTTAGTTCTTTAAGTTTCTTAGCTTAAGAACTGGTACAAATCTTAAAAAGAAAGCACCAGACACCAAACAGGTATTAGTTAAGTGACTAGAATTGATTTGTAGATGGTATATGTACAGAATTATTACAATTACGTTTAGAATGACATGGATTTAGGGATTAATTACTGTGGTCTGTCATAACAGTAAAAAACAAACAACACAAACAATTGGATGAGGGCAGTGGTGGGTCAGGGGTTAAAGGCTCTGGGTTACTCATCAAAAGGTCAGGAGTTCAAGCCCCAGTACTGCCAAGCCACCACTGTTGGGCCCTTGTGCAAGGCCCTTAAACCTCAATTACTCAGTTGTATAAATGAGATAAATGTAAGTCGCTCTGGGCGTCTGCCAAATGCCCTAAATGTAAATGTAATGGATGTCTTTAACAGAGGGTAAAATATGTATACATTCAAAGTCATTGGTGCTATAAAATGTAAGGCTAAAATCTAATATCTATCAATAGCTTGACAGTGAATGTATTATGGTTAAGCAATGCTTTATACTGTATTACGAGGTCTCATCGAAGGCATGAAAAGAACGATACAGGGCCGTTTCGTTCAAACCGAGAAACATTAAACTTATAGTTCTCTCGTCAGTCCTTTAGTGTAAAAGCCCAATGGAGATCAAATCTAAAGGGCGTGTCACTCTGTGTAATCAACTGACAGGATTGTCACTAATAGGCTGAATCTATAATCTGGACCAGAAAGAAATCAGTCCCAGCCTCTCTTCTTTATACCAATATCCAAAATAATCCACTTTAAAACATTTACTAAGAGCAATTGATCTGAAGTGCTTGTGTGTGTGTGTGTGTGTGTGTGTGTGTGTGTGTGTGTGTGCAGTACCTGATGGTAGGCTCCCACGATTTTGCGAGTTTCCTGATAAAGCTGTTCACTGCTCCATTGTGGGTTCAGGCGACGCAGCGCACGCGCGAGCCGGTTGTGTTCTCGCAGGAAGAGTGTGTGCAGTGAAGTGAGAGCGATGTTCTCATCCACACGCTCATCACCTGCACACATTAATGGCTCTTAACTGGTTGTACTTTCACTTATCTGACAGTGATCTTTATTTTTTTTATTGTAGCTAACAAGTAGTGGAAGACCATCTCATCCAAAATGTTTTCTGTAAATATATGCCCAAATCATCAAATACTTGCCTGAAGTGATTGCACAATCTCTGTTTTAAATAAAGAGGAGTCAGTAATGTCTACGTCTGTCGCAAGACTTGTGTACTGTGGCAGCAGGTAACTCAGTGGTAAAGACATTGGACTTCTGACCAGAAGGTCATGAGTTCAAATCCCAGTACCACCAAGCTGCCACTGTTGGGCCCTTGAGTAAGGCCCTTAACCATCAATTGCTCAGTTGTATAAATGAGATATATGTCTGCCAAATGCCATAAATGTACTGTATGTCCACTCTGGATGGGATGACAATCACAGGGCACCATGCACACACACATTCCCACCTAGGGGCAATTTCGTATAGCCAATCCTACCTAGCCTACCTTCATGTCTATGGACAGTGGGAGGAACATACAGACCTCAGGAACTAAAAGGTAGCAATGTTTGTCCTGGTTTGTTTTCTGTTCCTCATAAATGTAAATGTTTTTTTATCACAAACCCCACCTGCGATAAAACACGGCACTTCCTCCTGTCCTGTGGTGTTCTGAATGCGATTGCGTGTGGCGCACATATTGCTGACCACCTTGGTGAAGGGCAGCAACTCGCGGCCATTGTCCCGAAATCTGTTATTGATTCGCATGAGGCCCCCGTCGTTCGAGAGGTCTCGGAGTTCTCGAGCGAGCCCCTCTTCAGAGCCATACAACTGGCCTGCATCCAGGTACGACGTCAGAGTGTTGATCTGCTCCCGTACCCGCGGAACACCTCCAAACATGTACGCGCTGTTTCCAGAGCCGCAGGCGGGCGCAGAGCGAAAAACAGGGAGGCAGCTGTTGGGACCGGAGGGCAGGCGCGGGTCATCTCTAGGAATCTGAGTAAAATGTTGGAAAAGAAAAAAAGTTACTCAAGGATGACTCATGTAATTTTTGTTGATTTATTTATCCCAAGCTACATTAGGGATGGTCCCTCAGAACAAATTCAACTCCTCCTATAACTCTAACCTCTAAACATTAACAACACAAAGAACAAACACATGAATCCAGCCTCAAACACACTGAGTTGTAAGCAGAAGATCTTTTATGTGTCTCAAATTGAGCTATTTTTAAATACAGGTTAAAACATGTATATTTTCTTGTGCCTACCCTTGAGGTCTTAGAACTTGGTGTGTGTGTGTGCATCTGTGTGTTTATGTGTGTGTGTGCGTGTTTATGGACCTGGATGGGAAAGCATGGCTCGGTTCGTTCGCAGCTATCATCACAGTCAATGCCGTTGCTAAAGGACCGGATGCTGGGAGACATGGGGGTGAAGGACAGGTCGTGGTCATTCCACTGGCCGAAGAAGGTGATTAAGAGTGTGTACTCGGTGTCTCCTTGAACATTTTGGTCCTGGGTGCTGAAAATGCGGTTTGACACCAGCCTCACCTGGACGAGCACACACGAAAACAGGGAGAGGACAAGAATTGATATTCGGCTTTAGGGAAAGTAAAATTGCAAAAGTAAAATCTAAAACCAGACCCAAAACTTAAAAAAGCAAAGAATATGGCAGAATTGTGGAATGCCTAGATGAGGCCATCAATTAAAATCCAAACCAAGTAAAGGAAGGCATTAACCAGAGAAGTAACCGAGGGTAGCTGGAGAGATCCACAGCTCAGGACAACCATAGACCAGACACTCCAGAAAAGGTACTTTTGGTGTAACCCCAACACTGCTCATCAATCTGAGACCACCATCCCTATAGTGAAGCATGATGGTGGTAGCATCATGTTGAGAGTTACCCTTGGCCTCTTAGTTGCTTCTCTGACTAATGCCTTCGTTCCCCAATCACTGACTTTTGCTGAAGGGCCTCCTGTAAGCACTGAACATAATCATGCTCTTGATTGACAGATTTCCACACAAGTGGACTCCATACTTATACAAGCTACTGTAAATAAGTTGTGCTTTGTGCCATGTACCTATGTACTTACTGGCTCTTGCCCTGCCTACACCCCCATGTCTAAAATCTGGACACACCCCTGAAAATACAAGGACACAAACCGTGCCACGTAATTAACTGCTATATAAAAGTCATTCTTTTTAATTACAGTAAATGCAAACAGAATTGTAAAACGCCATAACATTCTGTCATACCAGAGGTAGCACAACACCATTATAGAGCCTTTCTGGGTTCCATCCTCGAGGTTGGGAGATGTTATCTTCATAAACTGGAGGCAGCCAGCGGGTGAACGGTGTGTTTGAAGCACCTCGAAGTGGATTTATACTGCCAGATTTAAAAGCAAAAAATCAGATATTCTAATATCACGGCATTAAGTACGTTGAGTATCAGTTGAGGAATGTCTTCAACTCATATCCATTCAATTCAATTCAAGCACTAAAGACGTTTACAATGTGAGTGGAAATATGGAATGATCTAGAAGTAAACCCACGATAGATTTTTTTTGAGCAAAATAATCTCTTTAAGCCTCAGAGCAATACAATATATGTTTATTTATTTATTACACTAACCGTCCTCAGAACCCTGTCTAGCATGGTGGCAGTGACGGTGGCAGAATGTCGTTATTTAAGACTGAACCTATCGCCTTTATGTGTGCGTTCCTGTTTTGATGTGCGTCTCTCACTGGTTGTTGCAGACGCTGGTGGCCGTGCGATATCTGTTCAGATCCGGCAACGTTCTGCACGGAGGCGGTAGGGTTTGCCCGGCACAGCCAGTCAGACGCTCGATCGTCTCGAGCTCTTCATGAGACAGCAGTGCTGAGAGAGAGAACAGATAAACAAGGTGAACACACACACACACACACACACACACACACACACACACACATAAATTGTATATTAGTGTTGAACAAACGACAGTTGGACAAGTCGTCCCTCCAAGCCCCATCCCCCCCCCGCCTCAACTTTTTAGGGCTATATAAACAGCATTGATGCAGATATATCTGGCTGAGTGAAAAAAATCCTGTACATCTGTGACAACATATACTCTCACTTGGAGCCACAAGTCACAAGACAGACTATAACAATTATTTTACAGCCCACTGTAGTGCTTTATTTACAGTGTTCGTATAATATCTGTGTAATATACAGGGTGTTAGATAAGTCTGGAAAAGAGTTTGAATTGTGATGATGCTACAGCCATTCATGACTGGGAGTCAATTGAGTCAAATGGTCAATCGTGTGCATCTGTGAGCTCATGTATGCGGAGGAGGGCTAGTACGTTCCTCCGAGTGTGTTATGCTGCCATGTGACTCAGCATGAGCAGCAGTTTCAAAAACATACAGTATGCTTGGCCGTCTTCATGTGTCTCGGTGGAGGTGTGTGTTAGACCTAAGTCTCCCTAGTTGGTAGCTGTTGTATGATATGGAGCGTTGGGCGGTGATTTTAAAACCTTATGGCTGTGAGTGTCAGACCTGTGGCATTAATAGATCTCTTGTGTGCGTGGTGTGTTTTCTCTGAGATGATCCTCAGCGTCTGTTCCAGGTAATCTGCAGCTCTCACAGCATCACGCGCCTTCCGTTTCGGCTGCTTCATCAGACGCAGTATATCAGACGGCTTGATGAAATCGTTCTTGCGCACCCTCTCAAGGCTCCTGTAGACCCCCACGTACACACACACACACACACACACACACACACACAGATAAAACAAATATAATTCAGTATGACAAAGCAGTGCTCACTAGGTATATAGTTGATTGCAATAGTTTGCACCCCCTTGTATTCTTAGTCACAAAATGAAAACTGTACCTTTATTATACAGTTTTTATACAAAACAGAATTTCATGTTTATTAAATTGTGTTTACTTTTTGGAAAAAGCTACAGCATAAACCCAAATATCAAAGTATAAGTCTAAGCAGTTATGTGAATGATCAAGTTTGCCCCCTCATTAACATGCTCTAGTCTAGTTCAGGTATTTGAATGTATTTCATGGCTATGGGTTATTGATCAGAAGGTCAGGGGTTCAAGCCCCAGCACCGCCAAGCTGAAACTGTTGGGCCCTTGAGCAAGGCCCTTAACCCTCCCTACTTCTGGCGGACCCTGCGCTCTGACCCCAACTTCCTAACAAGCTGGGCTATGCGAAGAAAACAATTTCACTGTGCTGTAATGTATACGTGACAAATAAAGTCTTCTTCAACATGTTACTCAACCTTCTTGCTGTTTTTTTCATTATTTCATGTAAATATGAGTAACCGTTTTTAGGAGACCTCTAACAACAACACACAAACCATATCTGCCAGAGCCACTCATTAACGTTATACACACACACACACACACACACACACACTGCTGTAGACTCTTGACGTATTGTAAGATTAGACAGTTTTCCTCCAACTATGCTGTTTTTAATTCTATTGGACTAGAGGAGAAAAAATGGCCTTGACTTGATTTGTGATAAACTTTGTCTTGTTGTCACCAATTTGAATGAGGGTGTGCAAACTTTTGCATTCCACTTTAATGTTACAATTTAAAATGACACTACAAATAATTGTTTAAAAAAAAAAAAACGTGTCACAAACACTTCCTGTTTATGTCTACATTAGCTTTGGCTTGACCACACCCCCTGATCATTGTACTCTATGCATCACTGTTTCCCCTTGTTATTGTCTATATTGTGTCTCTATCATCTGTGCATTTATATTAGATTATATTTCTTTTTTTGTTACCAGTATTTCTCTAGTCTCGTATTCCTGCAGCAGTTCTGACTTCCTCTGCTTCTCGTTTTCTATGTCTGTTTATTATCTTGTTCTTAGAGTTTCAGTTTTGACATAGTTCACATTTTCATCTTGACTATAGTAGATTCATGGACAAACAACTTTGCTTTAACATCCTCAGGTCTACGTACGCTCTGATACAATTTGTTGAAGAAGTGTTGACTCACGTTTGACGAGAGTACAAATAAGAGTCATCGACGAGTCGTTTGGCTTCCTGGATGGCATCCAGAATGAAAGGTCTGATCAAACCTTTCTCTTCAGATCCTGTACAAATGCACATCAGGCACATTGGGAAATAATGAAGTATATACATTATCAATCGACTGAGTTACGTAGAAATGGTCCTTAGTAGCGATAATTATTGAGCATTTACGTATCATTAACTCATTCGATTCATTAATATCATAACTTACATCTACATTTATTCGTTTAGCAGATGCTTTTATCCAAATGAGGAAATACAAGCAAAGCGATATATATATCAAGCGGAGAACAATACAAGTAATGCTACCGTGCAAGATTTATAATTGAGTTCTAGAGACGCAAAGTGTGCAGAGTAGAGGAGTAAGAGCCAGAGAATTAAAAACATTATTTTTTTTTTATAATTCAATTCAATATAATTTTATTCGTATAGCGCTTTTAACAATGGACGTTGTCTCAAAGCAGCTTTACAGAAATATATAAACACAGCATAGAGATTTTAAGTGTGTGAATTTATCCCTATTGAGCGAGACGGTGGCGACGGTGGCGAGGAAAAACTCCCTAAAATGATATGAGGAAGAAACCTTGAGAGGAACCAGACTCAGATTATAAATAATACAAGGTTGGCATTTTAGGGGTTAGTTAGGTGTTCACGGAAGAGGTGGGTCTTTAGCTGTTTTTTGAAGATAGTGACAGATTCTGTGGTACAGATTGAGGTTGGAAGTTCATTCCTATTTGTAGGTTAACCTGCTTTGCATTGTTTCCGAACAGACGCTTCTTAATGTGAATGATTAGTTTACGGAATTTATTAATACTGCAAGATACAAGATATTAAGGATTAATAATGGTCCTCATTAATGTCTATTCATATATGACCGTGATGCTTCATTATTTCCTGATGCACTAAGAATCAGAGCATGTATTAATTCATCATAATGAAAACATCTGGTAAGTATTAATATAATGATTATTTGTGTAAAAGTGAAACCAATTTTAACAGCTAATTTGAATTTAGTTTAAGTCTTTAGTCTTTTGATGAAAATAAATAACAGTTACAGCCAGATTTTAGCCGCTTGGTTATTGTTAGTTTTACTCCAGATTTGGGCTAGTTGATGAAAACTAGCTAGTTTAGTCATCGGAAACTGACCATTGAGTCAATGAAAAGATTTTTTTTGGTTAAAAATTTTTAAATCACGAAACAGGGTCAGTGTAATCGAAAAGGTTGTAAATGCTAACCAAAGAAGTAAGCATTATGACAGGAGCTTTCTGGAAAACCGAAGCGTTAGCATACAAATACTAAGAGCTCTGAAACTCATGTCTATATTAAAATAACAATAAAAAAACAGGATTCTCTCAAGTTTTTGTCAATAATAGAATTTGTAATGAATATTGTTTTATTGAATTAAAAAGAATGCATTAATAACATATAATAGCATTATAATAATAGCATTAAAATAATAGCATTCTCACTAGTGGTCTATATATGGGCGTGTCTTTACGACCATAAATGGGAATGTGGCTGAGTTTGGCCCATATATGGAAATCTTCACTGAGACAGGAGGAAGTCACTGGTGTGTGTGTGTGTGTGTGTGTGAGTTGATCTGAAGGTGTATGATTAAATGTTTGAAATCGATGTTGTAGACAAAAATATAAGTGTGCCAACAAATTCATTTAGAAAACTACCATTTTATTTCCAAAACTTGCAGCAAAATATTCCGAAAAGCAGCCGATACGCGTCCAGCGTCGGTGTGAACTCTTTTAATACTGTTTAAAAATCATCTCAGGGAAATTCCTCAAGAAATCGGGTGAGAAAATGCCAAGAATACATTTCTGGAAATTCTAGGTGAAAAGGATGTCGACTTTGAAGATGATCAAATATTAAATTATTTTGATTTATTTGGGATTTTTTATCACAACATAATTCCCATAGACCCATTTGTGTTACTCCGGAGTTTTGATGACTTTATTATTATTATAAAATATGGGAAAAAAATTAAAATAAAGAACAAGTGTATCTAAACGTTTGACCGGTAGTGTATATATATATATATATATATGTGTGTGTGTGTGTGTGTGTGTGTGTGTGAGGGAAAACCCTTTCTGACATTGTATAAACACCCTAGAGTTTCATGAACTGCTTCTCTTTTGCATCTACCCACAAGCATCTCAACCAGAAGTAAAGTTCTGCATTTTGTATGTAAAGTTTTGAAGTCTGGTTCCCCCCAAAAACTTTTTCCATCTGTTGCGCAGGAACACTGAGATGTTGAGATGTTTACGGTTGAGATGGTTACGGTTACTTAGCGAGGATTTTGACATCTTTGCGCAGACTGTTTTTTTTTTTTTTTTACCACAGCATTTGTTCAACCGCCTCCTTACACAACATGGGCAAATAACTCAAACATTTCCACATTGTTTTGCTGAAATATAATTACAATATTTTCAGGTCAGGGGAAAAAACCTACCCACTGAACCTTTAACCTTGGGAGCTCAGCATCATCGGTACCTTAGTATCTATAATCATCTTCTCAATCTTTAGCGTTCCTGTTTGAACTCACCTGATAAAATCCGAGCACTGAGCGTGCAGCACAATCCCAGCACCAATACAGACGTTAAGAGATTCATATCTGAAGCAAAGATGCACACGCCACAGTTCAGAGCAATGTCATGAATCTTGTCTTCTCCTGATCTGCAACAAGGAAAAAGCGTTTTTTACATACAGTAAATACCGTTCCATAATGATTTCATTTTACTTTAAAAGAGAGTCAAAAAAGTCTATTTTTGTGTTTATATTTGTTGCCTAATTCAGTGGACGTGTGACGACATGATGACCCTAAACCGTGTTTGTTCCTGCAGCTTGTCAGTGTTTGTCATTATGCATTACATGTGCTTATAATTTTCTAAATCTGTTCTGAAATTTGAATCCTCTAGTAAGAACCACTCATATTTCATCACTTTCAAAAATAATAATAATACAAAAATGACAATTATTATATAATATACATTATACACATATGCATTATATGTGAACAATACAATATTCGCGTACAATATGCCAGGAATTTGGGGTCAGAGTGCAGGGTCAGGTATGATACAGCGCCCCTGGAGCAGAGAGGGTTAAGGGCCTTGCTCAAGGGCCC
>JANDJT010000060.1:3930027-3941238 GCA_024331685.1 Stegophilus panzeri
TTGAACTAGTCCACTGTTCACTAAAGGAGACCTGAGTGCAAAACTGTATGTGGTAATTGCAGTCCTAAGGCCATCGCAGATAAAAAAAAAAAAAAAAAAGAGAGAGATTGGTGCTACCGTATAAGTCTTAACAGGAACTTGTTTTAGAGATGTTCCACAACATTAGATAAAAAAGTACAGAGTATCAATTGCTATTCTTTAATAAATTAAATAATTATAGTGTTGGCATATTATTGTGCTATTAGAGGAATAAAACACAACAGGGTATGCTGTTATTGGAAAATAATGTAAAGCTTGCAATCCTATATTAAGTTATAGATTGAAAATATTATATAAAGTTAATTCTTTTTAACAAATGTCTTTCCACGAACCACATGGACACAAATCCATACAGTACGGTGGAAAACATGGAAACGACAAGCAGAAATTTCTTCTTTAGTGAAACAGACGGGCAATTTTATGATTTACTGTAATTAAAAACACAGGGAAATACTTGCTCTTCATTTGCTGGGATGAGGAAGTATTTGTGCAGGTAAATTGCTAGGATGGAGTGTTTCATGAGAGTTTGAACGTGTTAATACCTAAACCAGTCATCAAAAGCAACACAGGCTTAAATAAACACATTACTAGATCAGGATTACTATTGCTGGCAATAAAGTTGCTTGTAGCACAGAGCTGTTGAATGTTCGATTCTGACTGGACTTGTGTAGTGCATGTTTCCATAAACAGATTTTTTTTTTTTTAAATGTCCATAAAGCAGTTGCCTTATTGTTGAGAGATCGCGAGATCAAATCCTGACGATGCTACAGCCATCTGTGGTGGTCAAGAGAGCAAAACCGGGTAGGAGGAATGGCATTATACTCATCCCTGTCAATCACACTAGACAACATGGGCTTCATGTATGCAGAAGAGGGTGGATAGCGCTTTTCAGAAGTGTGTTATGATAGCGAGTGTGTTACACTGCTCTGTCACGAAGCATGAGCAGCGATTTGGAAATATGTGGCTTGGCTACTCATGCCGTAGAGGAAGCATGTATTTGTCGCATTCTTATGGCTTCAGATTTTCATTCCAACCAAGAAGCAGCCTCACCTAGTTACACATATTTAGTACACGTTTAAGCGTTATTAACATTTAATTAATTGATCTTGCTCTTCAATCAACGGTCAGGTGTGTCTCCTATTCCGCTGGAACGAAAGCCTGCAACGACAAAAGCATTCTTCCTTATAAGATATACCTATACAAGCTGTGATAAGTCCAAGGTTTTGGACAGTGCACTTAGAACCAATCATTCAATCACAGTTCAAACTGAGCACAAAATTGTTAGGCAGTATAAACTAGTAGAGTAATTTAAAAGATTCATTTGCTTTGCATATGATCTGACATCTGTCTCAGGTAGGGCTGATAATAGAGATGAATACAAACCTTACAAACCTTCATTCCAAGAATGTATGTGTTATGCTTGGTTGAGTGATATTTGATCATGGTTTTTTGTCTCTCTCAATAATCTGAAAGTGCTTCCTCCTTCGATTAATATTCTCAGCGCTCAGGCCAATTTTTTCAGCTCTACTGTTGGGCAAAGCAGCAATTGTACTTTGGTCTGGTACCAAAACTCCATCCTACTAGTCTTGGTTTTCAGATTTCACCCTTAGCAAATAAAGGAGTTCAAAAGTGTAAATGTCCGTTAATATCTAGATAATTATTGTTTTATTTGAAAATTATTAATTTCATAGTATCGGAGCATTTTCCTTATCTGAGTGAAATTCCCTCTGCTCATACTGTATATGTACAATATACAAGTAATACACGTAATACAGGCCTACTCTTTCTAAACTAAAGTCATTAGGGGCAGGAGATAATATTCACTACTGATTATCTCCTCTGTATTATGTTGAATATGTACCAAAAGTTCCAATTAACCACAAGTTACAACCTTAAAGACTGACACTAAGTCAAAACCCCAAGCACTCAGACCAAGAGTCTGGGATTAACCAAGGATTAAAATCTTAAAAACTGTGACGAACCAAAATCCATTGCTTTGACGCGCCCAAGAAATCAAAATAGAGGTTTTGTGGCTTTTAGTATGAATATGTTAGCCTTAAGGTTATCTATAAGTTAGTGTGCTCCAAAATAATGACAAAATTTGCATATAGAAGATACTGTATATGCTTTAAAATGTACAGTCTCTCTCTACCACCGATACGGATCAACAATATTGATGACATCATTCTGCACTTCAGTTTCTCGTCGGATTTTCTGTCCAATCAAATGCTCTAGAATCTAGAATCTGAAGTGTCCCGTCCCTAACATTATATCCATGGTACCAACTGTCAAATATGGCTTAGCCCGGGCTGTGAGGTAGGCTAAACGCTATTGGCTATTTATTATTATGTGTGCAATTTGTCTCAAAGTATCAATGCAATACTGTATAAAAACCGATTTGCAACCATGCCATACGCTGGGTTTTGCTAGTTTCCTAGTTTCAAGCCAAAGTACCTTGCGCTTGACACTTTGCTTGTGAAATGGCAAGACACACCCCTCGTCTCATCCACCATAGACAATTCCCTCCAGACCACCAGAGGGCACCCACACTAAAAAATTTTTTTAATTCTTCTATTATTGTCTGCACCATTTCCTCCAATGATTGTGTACACCTGTTTTGTGTTCCCCAATTAGTCACCCGATTTAAGTGCTGTGTTTTCCCTCTTTATGGGCAAAGCATTGTGTGTGTATAGTTCGCATTGTGTCTTTTATGTTGTATTGGCACCGTGAGTGGTTTTTGTTTTCATGCTGAGATTTTTCTTCTTTGCCTTACCTTGCCATAGTCTAGTCCAGGGGTGTCGAATCTTATCCGCAAAGGGCCGGTGTGGGTGCAGGTTTTCATTCCAATCAAGCAGGAGTCACACCTGATTCCACCTGTTTATTCAGTTGAGCTTGGATTTCAGTAGACTCAGGTTTGGCTTGTGCTTGGTTGGAATGAAAACCTGAACCCACACAGCCCTTTCTAGATAAGATTGGACACCCCTGGTCTAGTCCCTTGTTTTAGTTGTTCCAGTTTTGGGGTTCCTCCCACACATCTTTATTCCTTTATTGTTATTCACTTATAGTTATATTTCTTGTATCGCATATTTTCCTTTAAATTCCTGGCGTTTATATTACCTGTGGTAGGAGAAATTCCTTTCAGTACTCATGCAGAAACAAATGAAATAAAAAAAGATTCACGTTCTAACTCATGGTGGTGTGTTCGGGTTATCGCAGTACGATCTTGCGTTTAGATTCTCCCCATCCAAGCAGAAACCGTCTAGAAGGAAGTAAGGAGTGTTTATAAGGAGTGACAGTAAGGAACTGTACTATGGGACATCTATAATGAGAAGGAAGATAGGTGTACAGCTTCTGAGAAAAAACAAAAGGAAGGACGCACATGCTGTTATCTGTAGTTTATATGAAAGCTGAATAAGACTATGTAAACCACTTCCTTAAAAGGTCACCTCCTATCCAAAGTCTAGTTTTCCAGAAACATAGTATTATTAAAGGAAAACCTCTACATGTAAACACAATAAATATGATTATATTGCAATATTTATGATAATTTTGAACAATTTCAACAATTTTTCCTATGTCACAGGAGGATATAAGAGAAGGCATTTAAACAAGTTTTAATGGTCAGGATTCACTGTTAGTTCTTAAAAACAAAGCAAGAAGAACTTCTTTTGTGACTCAGCATTTTCCAGAAATGTCACACTATGTTGCTAAAAGTATGTGGACATCCGACCATCACACCACATATGGGCTTGTTGGAAATCCCACTCCAAAACCACTGGCATTAACGGCCACCCTTGGTCCACCCTTTTCTCTTATAATCAGCTCCACCTCCTCATTTTGAACTGCTCACTGCAAAGAGAGTCGTCTTAGCAGGTGAAAATATCTTGAATATACAGTGCTGTGAAAAAGTATTTGCCCCCATTCTGATTTCTTCTGGTTTTGTGTATATCTGATACTAAATAGTTTAAAATCTTCAAATGAAATATGACATACAACAAAGTCAGTCTGAGTCAACACACAATACGGTTTTATTTATTTATTTAAAGCAAAAAAAAAAACAAACAAAAAAAGAGTTATCCAACACCTCTTACCCATGTGAAAAACTAATTGTCCCCTTAAATGTATAATCTGGTTGTGCCACCGTTAGCAGCAATAACTGCAACCAAACCCTTCTGATAACTGGAGATCACTCTTTCACAGTGCTGTGATGGAATTTTGGCCCACTCTTCTTTGCAGAACTGCTTTCGTTCAGCCACACCGGAGGGGTTTCGAGCATTAACTGCCAGTTTAAGGTCCTGTCACAGCATCTCAACTGGTTCAAGTCAGGACTTTGACTACACCACTCCAAAACTTAATTTAGCTTTTTGTGAGCCATTCAGAGCTTTCTCCTCCTAACAAGTTCATCTCAAAGCTTCACAGGCAGTTCCTTGGTCTTCTTGATTGCAGGACTGATCTGATCTGATCTGATCTTAACACAGGTAGATAACACAGGTGTATCCTGTTGAACATATTTAGTGTGAGCTCTTGAAAATTAAACACTAGTCCTGATTTAGATAGCTAAAAGAAGGGGGGTGAATACTTATCAAATATGTTTGGGGTTTTTTTTTTTAGACTTTTCATTTTTAAACTAATTCATCTAAATATTTTTTTATTTGATTTTATTTCTGTAGAGAGGGAATATATTGGGGGCGCTATAGTCTCATCCATCTTGGAAAATTCACCACCATGCCACCAGAGGGCAGCATCTCCTGAATTCCAGAGATTCTTTCCTTTCTTTATTTGATTTTACCCTTTGAGTCTGGAAATAATGATGATCACTATGGAAGTATAATAGTGCCAAATGTCCTCAAAGCAAAATGGCATGTTGAATTACATAAACTGAATGAAAACGTATCGCAATAACAATACTTGAATTTTTCTGCCCAGAAATTTGACACAAACTGGAAAAAAAAAACAACCCACAGCAATAACAATGATTGAATTAGTTTCCTCTGCAACTCATTGGGTTTGTATATTTTGATTGAAAACAAAATTCCAGCACTGAAAATTCAATGCACGCATATTCACCTTCCTAAAATACGGTTCCAAAATATTCAGTTGTTAAAATACCTTCTTCATTATTCGTCAGGTAATATTTCAACACGTTATTTTTCAACCTCACAAATTCAGACTGCAAAAATTCAGGTCTTAAAATGCGGGTCTTCACATCCGGGTCTCACAGGAAGAGCAATATTATTGTAACATGTTACTCTATACCGGCCCCTAGTGGTGAGATTGTGCAGACAAGCCACAAGAGAAGATGAACGTAGCACAGTCGTTTTAAAAGTGTGGGCCGCCAGGGGGCGCCCGGGGGGCCTCAACAATTTGGTGTGCCCATCGCTCCCACTAGTATGTTTCTCTTTCTCACTCTCAGACAACCACACACACACTCACACACACACACACACACACACACACACACACAATCAATTCCTACTATAATGTAATGTAAAGATGTAAGTTGTAATTATTAATAAAAAAGGGGGATATATTCAGAAGTCTGTATTTTTAACGTGTTTTAAAGACATCTTGCAAAAGGGGGGCCTCGGTCAAATGTTAATGCCATTTGGGGGGCCTTGCCCTGGAAAAGTTCGGGAACCCCTGACCTAGCACATTCTCTTCCACTGTAGGTCTAAAATCAAACAGCAACAGTGAGTCACTCAAGTCTCTGAAACAAATGGAGACACTACAGGGGTTTGTTTTTTTTTGGCTACAGAGACGGCATTAAGGAGTCAGGAGAACACACAACGTAAACACGAAAGAGCTTGGAGCTATTGTCTGTGTCCATGACTGCCGGTGACACACAGCAAAGACTGATCACCACAGCACCTCTTTGAATCAACAATTCTCTCTTTGTTGTGTCCACATTAATAGACAGATTGTTGTCTCTACACCAGTCTGCAAGCCGCTCCACATCCTCTCTGTATGCTGACTTCTTGTTCTTGTTGTTGAGAACCCACTTTAGTGCCATCAATGAACTCCATAATGTAATTTAAGATGTACAAAGCCCAGGACTGTGCAAAGCCCAGGACTGAGTACACAGCCCTGAGGGACGCCGGTGTTCAGGGTGATCCTGATTGACTGAAGTGTTCAGGCTCATTTCCCCAGTCAGTCTCTTGTGGTTGATCGTGTTTAAATTCAATAAACAGTATTGTTAGTGCAATTGTTCTTTCTGTCCAGGTTGTTCAGGGCCAAGTGAGTGGAATAGGATATGGGTGCTTTCACACTATGTTTTTCCACAGAAAAAGCACCATCTAGATCTTTTTGTTGTTGTTGTTGTTGTTGTTGTTGTTGTTCTGTAACCTAAAAACAGGTACAAATCAACTGGAATCCATCTGCAATTTTAATACAGTTAGGAAAAGAGCTGTTATTTATGATACCAATAAATTACCATGTTTATACCTATTTGCCTAAGGTGTGTAGCTTTCGAATAACTGGATTATAGTTGTAAATAAAATATTTGAATCTCTGAATCTCAATTCAGAAACAGATGCAAACTTTTGAACTGATTTTTGGACAGGATTAATAGCTTAATATACATTTGCCATTTTCACTTCTTGTGATAATCATGGAACATCTAAAAACATCTATAAAACTCCACTATACTGTATAGACAAAAGTTTGTGGATACTTGACTGTCATTCTCATATTTGCCTTTTGAACATCCCATTCCAGATTTAGTCCCCCTTTTACTTGAGTTCTTCTATCTTAATCAACCTTGGCAAACCGTGTCTTCATCGAGCGTGTTTTGTGCACGGGGGCATTGTCATGCTGGAACAGATTTGCGCCTCTTAGTTCCATAGACATCTTAAACAATTGTGTGCTTCCAAATTTGTTTGGAGAAGTCTCACATATGGGTGTGATGGTCAGGTGTCCCCATACTTTTGTCCTGAACAGCATATGTTTTGTCTCTGTATTGTCTTTGACTATACGGTATACTCGTAGTTCCGGTCATTTTTAATGAGAGTGGAGGTGTAGAAATGTTTCTAGGGCATTTTTATGGTTTCTTAGACGTTTGGAAAACATCCTTTAAGGGTGTTTAGTTATACGATATAGCTCTTTTTAAATGAACCATACTCCGTCCTGTTAAAGAGAACCTGAAAGGGAACTAGATGCAAATGGTCACAATACAATTGGACTCAAAAGGGTACCTAGTTCTCTTTCTGGAAATTTAAGCATTGATGAGATCTCAGACCACTTGGTGTTCACGCTCACTCCTTTAATGTAGTTTAATAGAGAATATGCCATTCAAAATGGTTGCTTTACACGATTTGGCTGAAAATCAAAGCAGTTAAAGTAGATTTAAAGTGAAATACCAGAATTATTTTTGATGCTGAACCATCAAAATCAGCTCATGCGTCATGCTACTGGCTGATGAGTGTTTGGGGTAGACAAAATGCATGCACATGCTACATATTATAATATAATAGGGGCGCACGGTGGCTTAGTGGTTTGCTCACACCTCCAGGGTTCGATTCCCGCTGCTGCCCTGTGTGTGAGGAGTTTGCATGTTCTCCCCGTGCTGCGGGGTTTCCTCCGGGTACTCCGGTTTCCTCCCCAGTCCAAAGACATGCATGGGTGGCTGATTGGCATGTCCAAAGTGCCCATAATGTATGAATCACTGCGATGGATTGGCACCCTTGTCCAGGGTGTACACCGCCTTGTGTCCCATGCTCCCTGGGATAGGCTCCAGGTTCCCCGTGACCCAATGGGATAAGCGGTATAGAAAATGGACGGAGGGATGGATGTATACTAATAGTATTATACAGTAAGTATTGTTCCTGTGACTGAGACAATACTATTATTACTGCTATAATAACTTAAGCTCTATAAAATATTTGCTATTACCACAGTGGCTTAATTAGCGTATCTGTCATGTTGCCCACCTTATTGTGGGACCACATGACCCCATAGGAAAACATTTGAGTTGTTTTTCTGTTTGGTGACAGAAAACTGGGGCTGTATATGTACAGCAACTCTCAAGGTCTTTATCTATAAAGCAAATGTGAATCAGACTGAGACCACTTTGTTTTCAAAGCATACGGTTTGTTTGTGGGTCCTCTTAGGGAGGGCTAAGACCATTTGGAGTGTTCACATATACACATTATATCGACCCGAGACCGCTTTGAGTACTCAAACTAACTAGGTGTTTACAAATTACAAATAGCTTGTAATTACATGTATTTAAAAAAAGGATGCTAAGTAATGACGATTCTTTTTTTCATTGAACAAGAAATTTATTAAACAACATATATTACAAAGTGCAACAATACAGCAACAAAGCCAGGGGTCTAGAAATGAAGACACAAGGGAGAAAAAAAGTTGAGTAGAGCAGCGCAGTCCTCATGCTAATTGGTCGAGCTTTTTTAAAATCAGCTTTCATTAAATCATGTACAAGATTAATACAAAACTATACAACTGACAACAGTTGTTTTTTTTCTTTTGCACCACCACAACATTCACAAATAACTGAATTGTTTAAATAACTGTTTAACAGGATTGATTCTAGGTGATATTTTTTAAAGATACCTCTTTAACTTTATTACTGATGAAGCATTTGTTTGTTATTGTCCACACCCTTTTCGAATGAATATTTCCAAAAAGAGATAAATAAATAAATAAATAAATAAATAAATGGCAAATGGTACACTTATATAGCGCTTTTATCCAAAAGCGCTTTACACTGTTTCTCATTCACCCATTCACACACACACACTCACACACCAGTGGTAGCAGAGCTGCCATGCAAGGCGTTAACTTGCCATCGGGAGTAACTTGGGGTTCAGTGTCTTGCCCAAGGTCACTTCGGCATGTGGAGTCACGTGGGCCGGAAATCGAACCGCCGACCCTACGATTAGTGGACTACCTGCTCTACCACCTGATCCACAGTCGCCCGAACTGAGCCACAGATGACCAAAACACTGTTGAACATGGTACTGTTAAGTGGTCGAGAGGTTTTTTTTTTTTACTTTTTAAAATATATATATTTTTATTATTATTATAGGGTGGCTGTGGCCAGAAAATAACAGGGTTGGTGGTTTGATCCTAAGCCCCGCCACATGCAAGACACTGATCCCTAGCTCCTTGTATGGCAGCTCTTTTGCCATTGGTGTGTGTGTGTGTGTGTGTGTGTGTGTGTGTGTGTATGGGAAACAGTGTAACAGTCTTTGCATAACCGCTAAGGCTAAAAGGCCACATAAGTGGCTCAAAAATAAAAGTTAATATATAAGTGCAGACCATTTACCATTGAAGAGACATGAACATTCATGGGCGTAGGAGCCATTATACATGGGAAGGACATGTCCCCACCACATTTCAAAATCTAGGTTTTGTCTCCCCCACTTTTTCCTAATCATAAATTTTACTTCGCATTGCCTGCCTGTCTCCGAGGATCTCTGAGTTGGACAGTCTCCAAATGAATCCATTCATTCCAAAGCTTTTAGAAACATATAATTAGCTATAATAAGACTCGAGCAGCTAGGGCTCCCTGAACCGTTTGCCTGTTGCCAAGCTTGATGAGAGCAAAGTGGAATGGATTCATCTGGAGACGACTCGAATATTCCGTGACCATCCGTGGGAAACAAAACCTCGCGTCGTGAGATGAGGGCGGTTACGACACAGCATTCAGACGCTCTCGAGCACACTAACGTATAGATGAAAGATTTACCACTTTGTATTTGAGGTAGGATATTGTAGCTATTTCAGCCCATGAAATCTCTGATTGTTTGCTGGTTTTGATCGACAGTTTTGTTGTCTGAATAATTATTTAGCCTATGAAACTGCGCAAGTTTGCAAAAGATTGTAAGCTAGCTAGCACACCAAAATTGTGTGTATGTGCCATTGCTACATGCACATAAACGATTTAATGGTAACATTAGTCAAAATGTTCACACAGAGATGAGCATCCTATATTATTTCAAAAGGAAGAGGACAGAGGAGGATGAACAGCAGGTCATAGGAGTAGAAAAGACTGAGGAGGACGAGCTTGTAGGTTGTATGGATAGCTACCAGTTAGCCAGCTAGTTCACGTCACACCGTGTTGGATGTTTGGGACAGGGGCGCGATCGTGTGAGGATCGCTCCCACTGTTGGTGAGTTGGAGCTATGAGTGGGAGACTGTGTGTTTTCATTTTCTGTCGTGATTCTGGAAAACGTCGCCATTGTAGGGCATCAAGAATTTCACACCATCTTCCAGCGAGAAAACTGGACAGTGGAGTGTTTTTTCTACAGCAAAATATCCTCCAACTCATACTCGTAGCTTTAACTCACCAACAGAGACAGCGATCCTCACAGGATGGCACTCACGTCTCAACGAGTACTGTGGCTAGCTACATTAACTAGCAGCCGTTCTTAATGATTATAGTAGCTAGTGTTATAATAATTAATAAACTGAGCTTCATTCAGTGACATACATCAGAACTCGTATCTCCATATTTCGTTAATGTTATTTTTTTTTCATAAATCAGTGCTATTGGTCACCCTTTACGTCTGTCTGTGTGTTTTACAAATGCATAACCAATGAAAAGTCATTAGAAAATGAGCATTTAAGTGCAAATATGAAACATTATACAGTTAAGTATGTATAACAACTTATAAAACAGTAAAGAAATTAAAATTAATAAATAAAAATTGCCAGGGGATGGTAATATTATAAAGAACAAAATAAGGATAGAACTGGGTAGATAACTCTCAAATAAATACTTTGTACAGTTCACAAAAGTTTAAGGTCTTTATAGCTTTCTTATTCAAAGAGTCTCTAATACCGTCCATGTTGTACAGCCTTACTTCAGTCAACAAAACCATTAAGTTGGGTTGCTAAGTGGTCGAGATCTGCACTTCCGGTGTTTGATTGATTAAGGCAGCGCAAAGTGGTCTCTCCTAAAATGGGTAAGTGCCACGCCTTACCAAGCAGCTATGCCTTGATGAACAACAACAGAGATGACTTTCTAGTTAATAACATCTTTATTCTGGGAACATTTTATATACACAAATCAGAAGTACTTGAAAGTGAAACCTAGGTTCTGGGTATTTCATAACTAGTTCAACAAATAGACTTGATGTTAAAACCATAATGAACTTTCTTTTACTTTCACACTATCCGTTGTTACCCAGATGAGGACGGGTTCCCTTCTGA
>JANDJT010000060.1:3941347-3959763 GCA_024331685.1 Stegophilus panzeri
CTCTATCCTGTGTTTATATGTTTCTGTAAAGCTGCTTTGAGACAATGTCCGTTGTTAAAAGCGCTATACGAATAAAATTGAATTGAAGTTTCTTTCTTATACAAAATCCCTTAAGCTGATGAAAAATAAAAATGCAGTTAAACTTTTTGGCATACGAGAATACGATTTACAACAACAAAAAAAAGCCCTAGTCCATTAGATTCATTAATTCATTTAGTAATTTGTTTATTCTTTCTTTGTTTGTTTATCTATTTATTGTTTTGATTTGTTCTTGTATGCACCCGATCGTACTTTTCTAATGTAAAGAATGTATTGTTGTTGCCAAGTTGTTTGTATATAACTATTAGCTCAATAGTTAAAATAAATAAATAAATTATTTTTTATTTTATTATTTTTTTTAATGCAAAAACATATAATAACAAATTAAACAAATGATACACAAAATTATACAAACACCTTCAGGATAGCATTAAGAAGCATTCAACCGTATGTACAACCAGGCAACCAGAGGAAGAAGTGAGAACAATCATGTACATACATATAAAGAGGAAAAAAAGTTTTTAAAAAATTTTTTACTGAAATTTTATAATAACAATAGTAAAATATAAAGGACAATGGTAAAGGGTTAAGTACCATACAATTCCTATAAAGGAGGCAATGCCAGCAAGGGACAGATAATTAAAAATAAACCAATGAAAACAGTAAATGAAAGAAAGCTGGTTAAATCGAATCGAGAGTCATTACAAAAAAACATTTCACATAGTTTTAGAAATCTATCACTTTTTTTTATTGCTAGTTAAACAAAAAGACCTGAGCAAGTGACTCTAACTCAATCATGAAATGTGAGAGTAGGAAATAAACCCATACTTTTTTTGTTTATGGATAAAGAATTTGCCAAACAAAATAAAAAAAGGGGAAAAAAAAAAAAACCCAACATATTCTCTAGATTTGCTGTCAGAGTCAGTCAGTGTAATAGCGGAGCATGTCTTTCAAATTAAAAGATTGTGCAACGATAGAGATAAATAAATAAATAAATAAATCCACACTTCCGCCATGCTCGAAGTGACGTCAGAGTCACATGACACGAAGACCCGTATGTAATAGGAGGGGTTTTGGGTTTTTTTTTTCTTCTTCGTTCCTACAGTGTTTTCTGAACCCGGCTGTTTGTGTGCGCGAGCGTGTGAGGGTGAGAGAGTGCGGATAGAAAGATGTTGGGCAGGGCGATGGGGCAGCAGCGTGGAGGAACTTTATCGGCCAAAACATAAAGCCGTTCTTCACTCGACCTGACGGGATTTTGTGTTAAAAGGGACACAGGAGCATTCTGAGTGGATTGTTTGTGTGTGAGGTGGGATGTTATCGGTACTCTCCTATGGACGGATCGTTGCCAGGGCCGTCCTGGGCGGACTCTCTCAAACCGATGGCCGGGATTACAAACTGGTCACGGCGAGCTGCGGTTTCGGCAAAGACTTTCGTAAGGGCATCCTCAAGAAGGGCATGTGCTACGGGGACGATGCGTGCTTCATAGCGCGCCACAGGTCCGCCGACGTCTTGGGTAAAAACACACTGTTGTTGTTGTTGTTATTATTGTTATTATTATTATTATTATTATTATTATTATTGTTGTAGTTGTTATTGTCTTTCCTACACTTCCTCTTGTATTATCTTACATATTATCATTCTCAAGCATCCTCCAAGCTTATATTCAGGTATGCATTGTTTAAAATGACCCATTCTATAAATTCAGCATAAAACTACCCCCAAGTCACCACTTGCCTCGTTTTTCTGAATGACCTTCAGGGGTTAAAGTACCATAATGCGCGCACGAGGTCGTTACAGTGGGGGCAGGAAGGAAGGTAACATTTAACCCTCGTCTGAAATACCCTCCTGGTATCCTTATAATAATAATAATAATAACAATAATATACATATTATTGTAATTTGTGAAGATGAACCTCGTTGTATTTCATTCAGACTGATGCAAAGGATAAATCTATTAGACAGGAGTGTATTTGTGGTTATTATGGTTATTGCTTGGGATGACCTTTTACCCCGAAACACCGACCAGAGGACGGGCGACTAGCGGCCAAACCCGGAACTAAAATAATTTCCATAAAGGAAAGATTTTATTTTAAACTGTTATTGATGTTGCTTTGTAGATCTTGATCTCTGCGTTACTTCACGCTGAATTTATATAATTATTTTTTATTATTAACGAATTTAAGCCGTCATGCTTACAGACGCGTATAATAATTAAAAAAAAATCTAATAATATGAAAAGTGGGGAAATGAAAGACTGTTTAAGACACTTGGGATGACACTAGTGTTTGTGTTGTAACGTTGTATAATATGCATTTTAGTTTAATATAAAAACATTAGTGTTTTTTCTCCTAAAGGTCAGAGTGGTTGAGCATGGAGGCCGCCATGTTGGAACAAAATAACTCTCGCGATCAAACTAAATCATATTTTATACAACTATTATCACTCTACTTTTTTAATAATAAAAAAAAAAACGTTTTCATGTTTATTCTGGTGTCGTGTTTGAATAAACTGACCCAAAATCTTTTGTTATTTGTAGTGAAGTTATACGAGTACGAGTTCCGACGTAGCCATGGAGACACTTGTGACAGTGTTGCGCATGCGCATTGGCGTCCTATATTCACAATGCTATTTTGACTACGTCTTCTGAAATGTCGTGTTTTTTGTTTTTTTGTATAACATAATTTGTACAACATAATGTTTAATTGTTCTTCGAGCCCGTTTTACACTCTTTTTTGTGCTTTGGTAAACACACAAGTGGCTCGATGCTGATTCTTTTTCTTTTAATGTCTTCCTGGTTAGTGGTCTATGTTTATCCCAAAAGAAAGAAGTGTAAACAGTGCTTTGTAATTGATATTTATAATTCCAGAGGATAAGATAAGCATGTCTCGTGGATTATATTTAAGGCTCGACGTTAGCCTCGTCAACACAAAGAGGGGTTTTTCCCCCCTTCCCTGGAGTTTTCTACTAACGGTATAGCGTTCTTTTGTTGTGCGAGCGGTGTACCACGTGGTTGAGCGCGAGACAGCTGTTTAACAGCAGCCATGACATGTTTGGCTTCTTTACTTTTGTACACTGCAATGCTAAGTAATAATTATCCACATAGCCGCACGCTGAAGTTCCTCTTTAACCATTCCCTGAAAGGAAGGAGTAGTATTTCAGTCAAATACAGGAAAAAATACCCCTCCCCAAACCCCCCGTCCTCCCCACAAAAAAAAAAAATGAAGGTAGTTTCTGGGTTTTATTAGGTTTTTGACTGAAACTAAAAAGCTGTGGTACTTGACTATAAGTAAAGGAAACTTATAGCCTCCAGTTCACTGTCGTACGCCAATAGATGTGGTTCAATAAACCTAGAATAGACTTTTTGTTGTGTGGTTTCTGCCATTATATGAAGCACTGATATCTATAAAAAAAAAAAAATGAACAAAAGGACAACAAAGATAATGTTGGAAAACTAAAGGTAAAAAACCACAAAAAAAAAAATCAGCAGTACCAGCTGTCTTTGTACATAGTTTTGTGTTACTCAACATCGGCATCAGACTCTGGTATGAGGTGTGGCTCAAAGTTTGAAGCTGGAGTTGTACTATAGAAGTGGTTTGAATGGTGTTGCTGTGTGCGGGGGATTAGGTGGGGACGGGGTGTCGAGGCGTGCGGGGAAAAGGAGGGGACGGATGCTTTTGAGTCTGTGGGGAAGATGTCCGGACAGCGTCGTAGCACGTGGGCACAGGTGGGGATGGTGTTAGAGTCAACGGAATCGGGTGGGGTTGGTGCTGGAATGGTGATGAGGTGTTCAGGCATGCTGAGATGAGGTATTGACAGTGTTGGGTTGTGTGTGGATGAGGTGCGGACAGCGGGTCTCCATTTATCAAGCTGGATACAAGCGGAATTATACCCAAATTGTTTGTATGGACATTTTACACAAGAAAATTGGTATTCATGAAAATTCCATGATTTCAGAGAGGGAAAAAAATGTAGTATCTTGCTCGTGAGTGTGTGTAAATTTACACGTAAGAATGCTAATTGATTTGTAAACCTGTACTGATTGGCTTCAAAGCATATAATTTGCATATATCGCTGCGGTTTTATGTACAAATATACTGTTACGGTTAAATGGCTTATTTTTATTACGTTTTCAGCATTTAGCAGGTGCCCTTATCCAGAGCGACTTATAGACGTACTTTGTAGTTTCTATCAAAAATGCATCCGCTTGCTAGTTCACTAGGTCAGGGAAAATCGGTCAGTTTTTATGATTGATTTTAATGAAGGAATGGGGAAAAATTAAGAAAGCGAGCCAGCACACACCTGTAAATAAAGAAAAATGAAACTGATCATTCAGGTATGATGAAAGACAAGGAGCCTGTCTGTCTGCTCAGAGCTGTAAGCCGTAAACAGATGCCCGAGGGACAGTTTAAATTTACATTTATTCATTTAGCAGATGCTTTTATCCAAAGCGACTTGCATATGAGAAAATACAAGCAAAGCGATATCGAGTGTGGGGTGTGTGGGAATGAGGTGGGGATGGTGGGAATGAGGTGGGGTTGGGGTGTGGGGATGGTGGGAATGAGGTGGGGATGGTGTTGGGGTGTGTGGAGATATGGTTGGGTTGGTGTTTGGGTGTGAGGGACGAGGTGTGGACGGTGTTTGAGCATGTGTTTGAGGTATGGTGCTTTTCATCAATGAGTGTCCTTGTTTTGATACAGACTCGTGCAGTTTTATGAAAGTATTTACATGACGTTGTTGAGCAACGTCCTCTGAAACAAGTGCACAAATTAGACCTGCAGTTTTCGCTATGCCAAACTGCTCTATAAAGCCTCCCACCAGTAACTGTCAGAGAAAAGGTGTGAATATTGGGTAGTTAACTTGTAACGAGTTGTTAAGCGACACGTTTGTCGAGCGCCTGTAGTCGAGTGAACTTTATTCCTCACGCAGACCCAAAGCGGTGGGGGATTTACGTCAGACGCAGGTGAACTTTTGGAGTACTCCATCTGTAACTATTCAGATATGTCAAACTTTGTGCCAGGAACACTGTGTTTCATCTGGAAGTGTGTCATGTTTGTTTATATCGGCTGTCCCGGGTTACTCCTGAGCTCTGGCCCCGTGTTGTACCGCCCGAGTATTTGTTTTATTTGGACACTGATTTTCTCCCATGTGTGTGTTTGAGGAAGCAGCGGTCTGGCTCCTTGTATGGTCCTCTCTGAGGAATCGTGTGTGTGTGTGTGTGTGTGTGTGTGTGTGTGTGTGTGTGTTGCATCATGTCTGCCCGGACTGCATTATAAAGCATAACTACACTGCATTAGCTGAATCTTCAGAGACACTAAATTGGACTCAGGGCCATCTCGAACGTCGCCATAAAGCCCAGGTCTTAAATAATCCACGCCTCCATCAATTAAACTCTCCTCCTACCCTGTAGTTATTTTTATACCACAGTACTGTTGTTCTCGAATTCGGATTGGTCAGAAGGTGGAGGAGTTTTCTACAGCATCTCTGATGGTGGTGCAGCTGCAAATCACAGGTTTATATTCACACGCTCGTTATAATACGGTATCGCTTCTATAGCACTTACACGGGGACCCGTAAAACGGACGTAAAAACCGTCGGACGGGGGCTTTGTCAGAGTCGGTAGGTTTTCCGCCGTGGGAAAGTCTTCAGCACGGACTCGCCCAGATGAGGTTCTCTTTTGAGTCCGGTTTCTACCTCACGTCATCTCAGGGAGGTTGTCCTCGACAACGTCGCCACCTGCTTGCACACCAGGGATGAATTCGTACGTTTAAAATGTATATCCGGAAATTTCTGTAAAGCTACTTTGTGACGACGTGTGTTGTTTAAAGCACTATGTAAGCAAAACTGACTTGTAGTTCGTGCGTTCTTTTTTTCTCGATAACGTTACAAGCTGGTACACTGTACATATGCTACATATGATGTATAGTGGGACTATTCGTTGTTTGTTGTGTGTATATACTGCTCATCTGTGTATAAATGTGTGTGTGTGTGTGTGTTAATTTGCGCTTATGTCTATACATATTTATACATCTTGTGTACATACTCTTTCTATATAATCCCTGTATTGTTCTCGTTACTATCTCTTGTTTCTTCCCCTGTTTTGCTGCTGCTACTGTGACACCCTAACTTCTCCATCTGGGGATTAATAAAGTATTATCTTCTCTTAATCTTAAACTTGGAGAAAGGAGAAAAGAGAGGTTATCGCTTATATCAGGAACAAACTTGTTTTGTGGACGTTCCACGAGATTAAACATTACTTGGACATACAAAACAAACCGAACACAAGGGGTGTGTTTATAATCACAACAGTTAGCCTTTTACCTCGGGTACAAATCTGGCCAAACTGTACCGTCTTGTTTTAAGTATTAGTATTGTCTTGTTTTTGTTTTTAATGGAAGGAGAAAAAAAAAAAACAGATTGAAATCTGACTTTTATCAAACTGAGGGAGGTCTACTTATATTTTCATTAACGTGAGGGTTTTTTTTTAAATTTTTTTAATAAGCCAGTGAACTTTGTGTTAGTATGATCTAGTGCTGTTTTATTGTTGTTCTTCCTTTTTGCTCTTCTTCCATCATAAGTCCAGCTAACTCGGTGTTATGACAGCGCTATTGCAGTGTGTGTGTGTGTGTGTGTGTGTGTGTGTGTGTGTGTGCAGTGTAAGAGCCGGACATTTTACTGTAACTCATTTTAACACTCTGTTATAAACACGCCGGATGTTCTTACGGTCACGTACACCATCTGACCTGCTCGTGCAAATTCATCACTGCACTCTTATAAATGAAACCAGAAAGGTTTCATTTATAATCTGAAATGTGAGAGAGGCCTTGATGTCGAGCGGAAATCGGACTTATATATGCGTTATATCTACATTTATATCTTGTATCTACAGTGTTTACACTACCACGTCGCCCTACCGGTCAAAAATTTAGGCGCACTCTTTCATTATTTAAAAAAAAAAAAAAAAAATTTTTCCCACATTTCAGAATAATAAAGTCATCAAAACTCCGGAGTAACACAGATGGATCTATGGGAATTATGTCGTGATTTAAAAAATCCAAAATAAATCAAAATAATTTTGTATTTTATCATCTTCAAAATCGACGCCCTTTTCGCCGAGAATTTCCAGAAATGTATTCTTGGGGTTTTCTCACTCGATTTCTTGAGGAATTTCCCTGAGATGATTTTTAAACAGTATTAAAGGAGTTCACACCGACGCTGGACTCTTATCGGCTGCTTTTCGGAATATTTTGCTCCGAGTCGTCCGTTTATAAAAAGATTATTTTGTAAATAAAATGTTAGTGTTCTAATGAAAGAAATGAATACGTCGGCACGATTATATTTTTGTCTACGACACCGATTTCAAACATTTAATCAGATCAAAAGGGTTTTAAGATCATGAGAAACATTTCAATCGAGTGTCCACAAACTTTTGACCGGTAGCGTGTATTTTATTCTTATCTCGTTTCATTTATAAAGTTAAATTACTTTTAGTATACTTCTCTGTAGTCTCTGTGCTGCTGTAACAGGTGAATTTCCCTCTAGGATTAATAAAGTGATCGATCAGTCTATCTGTCTGTTTTTATCTATCTATCCCCACACACACACACACACACACACACACACACACACACACGCACACAATAAAATGTGAATTAGCATCACAAAGCTGTGCCATGAGGCCTGTAAGCGTGTGAGTGTGAGACAGAGAGTGTTACTAAGAGCCACGTTGTGGGCGAGCAGCGTCTGTCTTCATGTCTTTTTATCTTTCAGCTCTTTAACACTTGCGAAGTGTTGAACAATACAGAGGAAGTCAACATATCCTGCTGATGCCATGAGTGTGATTTTTGGACATTTCGACAGCTCGTGTGTGTGTGTGTGGTGAATATGAATCACGTTAGGGGTAAGATTAGTACAGTACTACTGCAGTAACTGATTGCGTGTGTGCTGTTAATTTCCTTTGGCTTGTAAGAGAGTAACTTAAACCTATTATGGTTTTGAAACATTTCTAATTTTGTTTTAAAGTTCCCATACGATATATTTACATGCATCCGAGGTCAAAAAAACACTTTAACGTGCTCATAATTTAAACTGCGGCATTACCTTTTACCCCACTGTGTCACAAACGACTCGTTAAATGATTCGCTCAAAAGAATTCGTTCTAAACTCCTCCTTCCAGAGGACATACTCTGCTCTGATTGGTCAGATGTGCCGGTCTGTCGTGATTGGTCTACCGCTGTCAGCGATGCAGCCGATGAGGACCAGAGGCGGTGCTTTTTGTTAGAAACCTACGTAGGTGTGTACAGGAAGTAAGTCTGGAATCACTAACGACTCGTTTCAGCTGTTCAGAATCGGTTCCTTCTTTTGGGAGTCAGTAACTCCGTTTGTCGTGCGCTTTGATTTTTGAAACTTTTTTACATTCACAAACTGCTCTATAACACACTACATGAAAGGTAATATTTGAAAAACCATAATAGGTGCACTTTAAGGTCGTAAACGTAACGTTTAAGAAGGCCTTGTTACTATCTAGTGTATGGTGATTTAAAAAAATAGTTTTAACCAGTGTTTATTTGACTCATTTGAAAGTCATATTTGGCTCACTAGTGCTACAGCTTTTAGTCCTTCTTTCTGAAACGATCAAACCATCAGAACAGTGGAATACAGATTCTCAGGTTTTAGTTCAGTTTTTACTGCAGAATCCAACGCTATTAATTTGGCACTGGATTGTATTCAATCTTCTCAACAACGGAATTTCCTAATAATTACAGGCTCAAAGTTATGTCTTCAAATTACATCATGACACATGACCAGCAGGCTCTGGATCCAGTGAGACCCTGACCAGGACGAAGCACTTACTGGGGGAATAAATGGACAATGCAATTTAAAATGTATTTGATTTGCGAGATAAAGAAAATGATAATACTGATGCGTTTTTTTTGAGTTTTTTTTGCCCGCTAGTAGGTGAAATCCAGTTGAGTAGTGTGCGGAAGCGTAATTAAAAATCTGTCCATTCTTTACTGGTATATGGCGGGCAGTTTTACCGCAGATCTGCATGACACTATCAGTGTCTGTTAGCTTAGCAGGAGCAGCTGGACAAACAAACGCTTCTAAATAACACGATTTACCCAGCGTGACTTCTGCTTCATTAATATGACTTGCAGACAGAATTTACGAGGAGCTTCTGTCTCACTGTCGCAATGGATTCGTGTCCCGGACAGAGAGTAGAGTCCCGCCGAGAGAGAGAGGCATTCCTGAGCCACCATGAAGTGCTTACTGAAGATGAATGAATGAATGAATGTCTCTCTCTCTCTCTCTCTCTCTCTCTCCCCTTCTCTCTCTCTCCCTCGCTCTCCCTCTCTCGCCCTCTGTAGGTGTTGCGGATGGGGTGGGTGGATGGCGCGATTATGGCGTTGACCCATCCCAGTTCTCAGAGACTCTGATGAGGACGTGTGAGCGGTTGGTGAAGGAGGGACGCTTCACTCCCAGCAGCCCCGTGGGGATCCTCACCTCGGCTTACTACGAGCTCCTACAGAACAAAGTACCTCTGCTGGGTAAGAGAAACAACACATACGTACACATTGACTGACTGGTGACCGATTAAAGGAAAATCCAACATGAAGTGCGTTTAGTAAGGTGTTAGGACACCACAAGCTCCCAGAACAGCTTCAGTGGCGTAGATTCTGCAATTCTGGAGCGACGAATGCTGTTCTTTCCAAAGATTTCCCCTCGGCCGGTGTTTTGACGGCGAGTGTTTTCCATCACCTTGCTCCATGATCTCCCATGAGATGTGATGAGTGCGAAGGCCTTAGGATATGATTTACATCCTCCTCACAAACACATTCAGCAAGCCCTCGGGGCCTGTATGTGGGGGCGTAGTCATCCTGGAAGTGACCACGCTCATCGGAAATCTTTCATCACAGGATAAAAGTGATCAGTCAGAAGAACTGCAGTATTGATTTGCAGCGATGCTTCTCTCTAAGAGGACAAGTGGACATAAAGCATGCCAGCAAAATAATTAAATGCCCCCCCCCCCACTTGAAAAAGCCTTTCAGTGCACTGTGGGTAAAACGTTCAGGCTCCAGGATATAACACTTTATAAACCATATGAAAGTCTTGGATCAAGTGTCTTCTCCCATTTGGGAGGTTTTTCGAAACAGTCATCGTTTGTGCACTTGTGTCGAAACACACCCCCCCACCCCTTTTTCTTTTTAAGTCAGAATACAGGATATTTTTCCCTGCTAGCTGTTTTATAGCGTCTGTTGCTGGGTTAGAACACACACAAACACTCTCTTGTTTAACAAGACGCAGCATTTCGTGACTCATACACACGCACACAAATTAGCTTACAAAAAAAAAAAAAAGATTTTGAGAATGTCTGGAGAGTGAGTCATAAAAGGATTGGGTGTGTGTGGGTGTGTGTGACTTTCATATTTGTTGTATGCGTGTACCTAATATTCTCTGTGCTTTAGGGACATCTGAGATCCACCAGAACACAGAGCGTTAAGTAGTTCATAAGATGCTACGTTTTTACTCCTGTAGGCTTTAGAGGTGACCCGAAGGCTAATACTTCATATAACAGTACTTCATTAGACGTCATGCTAGCCAATAAAAGTTGTCCAAAGAAAGTATTAAGTTACGGGTTAAGCAGCTAGCAACAGCGTGACCTTACATAAACGGTTAGAACGAATAGCGTGCTAGCTTAGTGGCTGTTTAGAAACAGGAAATGACCAGCTCACTAATGACCTGCTTGCTAAACAGGTAGCTAGTTTGCAGGTCATATGAGCCTGAGAGCTCGCAGGGACGGTGAATTCTCTAGATAAGATGGCAAATTTTTTTTATTTGTAAACTGATCTGTCTGGAAAATATCCTCGTCCGTATAAACGGCGCACTAGCATCGTATTCCTAAGATATCTGTAGACCGCTAGCTCGTTTTCTAACTAGTCTTTGACAGGGCTGTATAATCTGATCAAGCGTGCTCGATAGAGTATTAGGCCACGGCTATTCGGGTCGTTCTCTTGTTCAGGTTGAAACTGTAAACTAAGACGACTTAAAGCGCATTGTACCGTCGTGTCGTGCTTTCGAATATCGAATGCTCAGATCTTCGGATGTTCTTCTCTCGTCCCTGCAGGCAGCAGTACAGCGTGTATAGTGGTGCTGGACCGGAGGAGTCATCAAATCCATGCGTGCAACCTGGGGGATTCGGGGTTCCTGGTGGTGAGGGGCGGCGAGGTGATCCATCGCTCCGACGAGCAGCAGCACTACTTCAACACCCCCTTTCAGCTGTCGATCGCACCACCGGGGGCCGAGGGGTCCGTCCTGAGCGACAGGTAATTATCCACGTATCTACACTAACGTTATGTTGTACCAGCGTGTGCCATCAGTTTATTAAGAAATAAACTGGTAAAGGGGGCACAGGTGTGATTGAGGGAATGAGAGAGCTGTTGTCGTTGCTTGTGTTACTTTAACTGGTTTAATGTAACCATGGCAACACCTTCCAGCAATCTATAGACTAAATCAAGAGAGTAAAGAGCAAGAGAGCTAGTAAGCGAGTACGAGAATGACTTAAGGGGTAGTGTTCTCAAGAAAGTCAAAGACAGTGCCACGTGAGTGTCCTTTCAACCTCTCTGTCCTGCCAGCAGCCCAAAGCCAGCACTGAATTAGCCAATCAGAACGCAGGTAGCAGACAGACACTCGGCTCGACCAATCGTCACCCTGGGTTTTTCGTCCCCAGGTCAGCCTTGGCAGGGGCAAGACTATTTTGAGCTCCTCATGTGACGCTAAAATTAAACAGGTCATTTGAATCTTTTATGTAGTTGGACCGGTTTGCAACCTGACTTTCTCCCACAGCGTCATCATACACGAGAGACATTTCTACTGTTACTCTGGCTTTAACGAGCCTCCTTTTTTAGGACGTTTCCAAGAAGCGAGCGTTTCACAGAAAAGAAAGAACACTCGCACACTCGCTTATTTTTGGACTTTTTATTTCTGCGACGCAGACGTCCGAGTCTGCGGACGATCGTACGCCACTCCTTCGTATTTAGTCACGGGTTCGGATCTGCGATTCGGAGATCCGTTGGTGATGTTTTCAGCCGACCTGCGAAGGGCTTTAATGTGAGCAAAATAAATTAATCTAATCATCAGTCGACGTGATCGTGAACATGCATGCATCAGACAGCTGTGAAACAGTGGGGGAATCCCTTCTTGGTAACGGATTTCAGAGGACTTCAACCACTGTTCGGTTGTTTTTATTTATTTATTTATTTATTTATTTCCCTCCTAATAGCTGGCTTGAACTCCTTTGACTCGAAACCAGCAGCAGATCATGTGCTGATAAGCAAGTTTTCCCACGTTAAACTGAGCCAAGCAACTAAAGTACGCAATAGAAATACAAAGACACCAGCTACGCTTTCATCAATGAATGCTTACTTTTTTTTATCTTAACATTTTTATCATCGGTCTTTGTCAATCCTCAGTCCTGCGCTGTGATTGACTAATAGCTCTTACTCACCAGTCCGTTATTGATCGGTTGCTCATCGGTTAAAGAGGATTTCCAGTGATTCTAGCACATATTTTCCATACGGGTATACGGTAGTAGCGACAGAACATCGCTGCATATAAACGCAGCAATACCAGATTGGTAGCCCCTCACTGAACAGAGAAGACGTAGAGAGGGGTGTGAGTGCAGCGGGAAAGCAAGATCTTGCAGGACAGTACTGGTGACATTTGGAAAGTTGCTAAGGTTTGTCCAAAAAGTCGCTAGATTTATTGCTAGGTGCATTCCCCTTCCCCCCCCCCTTAGATAAAAGGCAGGCTAAGCTCCGCCTCTCCCCAGCAAAAAGGGAGAGGGAACGCGGGGTTTTTCATTTATGCACATTCTATGTTATAAGCAATAAAATACACCGAGTCCCCAAATGATGCCATGTCTGTGTTTGGGGTTTTTTTTTTCTTTCTTCTTCTTGAAACCAATTTACGCCCCCCTTCTGATCCCCCCCCGTACTTCTCGTACTTGAAGTTTTTCGAGTGTTTTTTTCCCCCAACAAGTAAATAAAAGTATAAAAATAAATATCAAACAAAAAAATTACAAGCATGCAAAACACAAAAATATGCCGTGATTGACCAGCACGCCCTTCTTATTCATAAACTTAAATACTAAAAATAAATTAAAACAAAACGATGGCATGTATATTCAAGTATTTCTGAAAAATGCTTCAAGCTTTGGTCTTAGGTTTTTTGTTGTTGTTGTTGTTCAAGTAAATAATAACGAAATAAATTACAAGCAAAATAAATACAAACTACGCAAACAAGTTTCCGAAACGAAACGCTCGCCACTCGTTACGCAGCTTTACGCACGGCCTGTAAATCGAGGTGTTGAAACTCGCCCCTAAATCATACTCTTTTCGGAGAGTTTTATCGGCTATACGACGCGCCGGTCATCCACACGATCGGTTGCAATAGGCTCGAGCTTTTCATGAAGGAAATGGAGAAGGCGCTTCCCTTAGACGCGGACTCTCATTGGCTGCCGAAGGTTATGGACAGGACATGGAAGCTCCTATTGGTTCAAATGATGTGTCACTCAAAAGGTCAGAGTGCAGCAGCCATTTTGATTTCAAGACATCGGCAGTGTTTGCTAGTGAATCGAAGTTGCAATGGAGAATGCGTGAAAGATTATGCACATCTGCCTATAATAAAATGACGCAGCAACAGTGTGTGGGTATTTATTGATGTTATAATGTGTTTTGGACTAAATATTTTTACACGATTGGATCGTTTGGACCTTTGCCGATGTAACAAGACTATTTTTGTCAGGATGTTATCGATCAGTGGACTACTAAGAGGCTTCATATGAGTTGGCTCAGTTTTTTAAGTGTTTGTTTGTATGTTGGTGGTCCGACAGAGACGTTGATTGTATCTTGAAACTGTTTGTATCGATCGAATCACAACAATCTTAGCTTTCCAAGTGAATACTTACATACACACAAGCTTTGTACGTAGCGTAGTTTTGCACTTAACAACGTGAGGAACTTTTATTTATTTATTTATTTATTTAAGCATTAAAAGGTCGATAAGGACACTCGACCGTATTAGCGTTACCCGCACGTATGCTAACCATTAAGTAAGCAAAAACGAGGGTGTTTTTTTTGGGCGATCCTACACTCGAATTAAACGACGCTACAATATTCATAATGGAACCGCTAGCGTAATTTGAAACTCGCCTGCGTGATCTCCTTGAATAAATCCGGGTGTCGGTCTTTAAGGTGCTTTAATGGGCCTGATGCGTTTCCTCCTTTCGTCACAAAACTCCGGTTACACCGTTTGCGAATCGGTTTTTGGTTATCGATGATGTTCCCTTTGTGGTCTGCCTCAAATCCAATGTGTTTCCATTCGTGGCTCTTTGCACCTTTCTAGTCCACAAGCTTTTGTGGATTTGGAGCCGCAGCCCCAGCAGCACCGCCGGTGAAAAGTTCCTGTCGGACAGCGCGTTGGTACCAGACTGACCCAGTACTCTGTACTACCGGTACTTATGAAAACCTGTTGCTGTCAATTATTTATTTATTTATTTATTTATTTATTTAAGTGTCGACTTGGTACCGAAGTACCGGTACTTTTGACGACTTTAGTAACCACGTTTGTAAGATTGTTCCTCGGAGCAGTATTCTGTCCACTGCTTTGTCTCGATCTTATCAAACTCTTCAAAACAAGGAACACGATGAAAGAGAAGGACTCGAAAAATGATCTCTTTCCTTAAACAGCGTACCCCCAGATATGAACCTCGGGGTATAACAGGTATTTTGAAGCATCAGTAAATGATCCAGTATATTGTGTAACTGGTGTAGTACCTGTGCTGTCCGTGTTACACTACAGGATTACTCGGGCCATCGTGCCACTTTTCACTTTTAATCCGTTCCATCCTTCGCTCACCTCCCGTAGCGTAACTCCATTCCTCCCCCCTCTTCCTCCGCCTCCGCCTCCTTCCCTCTTGTAAAGTATTTCCACCAGCGCTGGCGGCTCAGATGGAAACTGGGCGTTAGGCTCTGATTCTGTTTCCTGGAAGTCAGACTAACACTGCAAGCTCAGGGCAGGGGTCACGTCAGGTCAGGACACGGCAACTTACCTCAGGTTTTACATTACTGTAGTCACTGTGTCATCATGAACACTCTCTCTCTCTCTCTCTCTCTCTCTCTCTCTCTCTCTCTCTCTCTCTCTCTCTGTGTGTTTCTCAGTCCTGAAATGGCAGACAAGTCTTCGTTTGACGTCCAGCTTGGTGACATCATCCTCACTGCCACGGATGGTCTTTTCGACAATATGCCGGACTACATGATCCTGCAAGAGCTTAAGAAGCTCAAGGCATGTTTGCTCACGCTCTCTCTCTCTCTCTCTCATACACACACACACGCAAGCAAACAAAAATTGTCTATTGGACTTGTGTTGGATATACACCGATCAGCCATTACTTTAAAACCACTGACAGGTGAAGTGAATAACATTGATTATCTCGTCACAATGGCACCTGTCGAGGGGTGGGGTATATTAGGCAGCAAGTGAACAGTCATTTCTCAAAGTTGATGTGTTGGAAGCAGGAAAAATGGGCTAGTGTAAGGATCTGAGAGACTTTGACAAGGGCGTAATTGTGAAGGCTAGACGACCGGGTCGGAGCGTCTCCATAACAGCAGGTCTTGTGGGGTGTTCCCGGTATGCAGTGGTTAGTACGTACCAAAAGTGCTCCAAGGAACGACGACCGGTGAACCAGCGACAGGGTCATGGGCACCCAAGGCTCATTGATGCGATGGGCATGTGAGCATCAGAACTGGACCATGGAGCAATGGAAGATCAAGCAGATCAAGTACACACCGTCATGGCAACGGTGTTCCCTAATCACAGTGGAATCGTTCAGCAGGATAATGCGTCCTGCTACACTGCAAAAGTTGTTCAGGAACGGTTTGAGCAACATGAGAAAGACTTCAGGGTGTGTGGACTTGGGCTTCAAATTCCACAGATCTCAACCCGATCGCGCATCTGTGGGACGTACTGGACAAACAAGTCCGATCCATGGAGGCCCGACCTCACAACTTACAGGACTTTAAAGGATCTGCTGCTAACGTCTTGGTTCCAGATACCACAGCACACCTTCAGAGGTCTTGTAGAGTCCATGCCTCGACGGCTCAGAGCTGTTTTGAAGGCACAAGTGGTTTTAATGTTATGGCTGACCGGTGTAAAAGTTCATATCACGATAACTGGCAGCATTTTTGTCTCGAGTTACAATACCATCACTGTGTATTATCCATGACAGAACACAAACTACGACAGCGTCCAGCAGACGGCGCGCAGTATAGCGGAGCAGGCCCACGAGCTCGCCTACGACCCGAACTACATGTCCCCTTTCGCCCAATTCGCCTGCGATAACGGCCTCAACGTCAGAGGTGAGAACCACAACCAGCCTGCTCTTAAGAAATGTTCGATTATAATTAAACGTTAAATTACAACAAAAATTTGTGACTTCCTCCAACTGAAGTTTGTAAAACCTTTATAGAAAATAGTTCTGAATAAAACTTTCTCCCTTTCTCTCGTCCTCAGGAGGAAAACCCGATGACATCACAGTGCTGCTCTCCATCGTGGCCGAATACACGGACTGAACTCGATCGGCGGAGCTTGTTGTCTTTTTCTCTCTCTCTCTCTCTCTCTCTCTCTCTTTCTTTATCGTCCCGGTGTCTTCCTCCTCGTCCGCCACTCGTCTGGAACCGTCTCTCGCCCCCATCCTTCTTTTCTGTTCTTGTCCCGAGTAGCTCATGGGAAGATAAGGAGAGCGTGGACTCACCTTTGTGGGTGGACAATGATTCTATAGGAAGCTATTTGTGCTCATGCACCAGAGGATTATGGGAGGATGAGTCATCTTGCTCGTCCTACGCCTCCATCGTATGTTATTTAAGCTGTATGGTTTTTTTTCGGATCGGAGAGCGAGCCGTGCGTTACCCAAGGTGCTTCTAAAAGAGCGCGATCTCTCAGCGTGGACACTTTAGGGGATGTTTTTATTTTTAGCCCCTTTTATAGCTGGGAGAATGTAAATCGTATGTGTAAGAGCGTTGGATAAGATTGTCTGCTGTTTAAGATTATGCTCGTGTGTGTGTGTGTGTGTGTGTGTGTGTGTGTGTGTGTGTTGTGTAAATGGTGGGTTAACGTGTGTGTTTCATGTCATTCGGTTCTGCAAGTGCAGCTCAGGATGTGGGTGACATGGCCCCGCCCCCTTTTTTTTTGTAAATTAAGCATACAGGGCTTGCTTCTCATGGTGATATTAAAATGGGGGGCGTGGCCAGCAGAGGACAGCACAGAAGAAGCAGGACAAAGATGCAAAACTGGTTTTTGGTAATTTGTGCGTTTTGTTTTTTTTTTGTTGTTGTTTTTTTTTTTTTTTTTTTTTTTTATGGGGGTGGGATTTGTTTTTGGAGAAAGACTGTAAGCTGATACAGTAAAGTCTGAGTGAATTTAGCCTTTGTGTGAGACACAGAGGTTTAGAGTGGCATTAACAGCTTACCGAACTGCATCATGGGTAATTGAGTTTGTAGCTAGTACAGGGGTCTGTAATGTGCTTAATAATAAATTTCCATAATAATCCCGGCCATGCTAGTCTGGATTAGTTTTAACTAAAGAAAATAAATTGTATGTGACTTTTTTTTTTTTTTCTTTTTTTTCTCCCTAGATGAGGTTTGTCCATCTCATGGTCTCGTGTGGCTCGAGTACAGAACAGCGATCTTCCTGCCCGAACTAATTGATTCATCACATCTCTATTTTTAACATTTATCGCTCGCTCTGCCTCTCCATCCCACGCTGTCTTAATTTCTCTGGCCTTTTCAGGAGAGCTGCATCCAATCAAGAGAGACCGGAGTCCAATCAGTTTAAAGTAAACTTCTTTAGGACTTCCTTACTTACTGGGAAGTTGGAACTCTGGGATTGCGTTTTAAGTTTCCGACGCACGAGTTTTAGTCGAGAGCAGCATTAGACCTTAAGTCCTAATCCAACAAGGGTTCTGTGAACTCTAGAGGTCCGTTACGGTCCTGCAGGGGTTCTACGGCCGTGCCTGAGGGTTTTAAAAACACATTTATAGACTGTTAAAAACTGTTCTTTGGCTGTTAAATGATTTTAGTTCTCTATAGGGAGGGAGTGGGGGGGTTTACTCAGAAACTTTCCTCGAACCTTGCTGTAGGTTTCTTTTTATAGCTGTTTTTGTCTGCAGTATTTTCTAATGAACGTATACGGCTCTCTTTCCGAAAATAAAATCTGCAAAATGAGTAACCCTGACCCGGTTAAAGTATTTACTGAAGACGGATGAAAAACACAGAGCCGTTCGAGCAAAATTTTATATATATATATATATATATATCTATATATAT
>JANDJT010000060.1:3992047-4003154 GCA_024331685.1 Stegophilus panzeri
AACATTTACTTTCATCTTCCCCGTGATTGTGGTTGTGTACTGAACCAGACTGAGAGATTAAAGGCTCAGGAAACCTTCGCAAGTGTTTTGAGTTAATTCGCTGATTAGAACTCTTCTCAGGTCGACATTTCTGTATTATAAACTCTTTGTTCTAATATTTTGAGATACTGGATTTTTGATTTCCGTGAGCTGTGAGCCGTAATCATCCAGATTAAAACAAAAAAAGGCTTGAAATATTTCACTTTATGTGTAACGAATCTATAATATACGAAAGTTCCACTTTTCGAATTAAATTACGGAAAAAATGAACTTTTCCACGATATGCAAATTATTTGAGATGCGCCTGTGTATGTATATGTATGTATAATAAGAATAGTAATTATTATTATTATTAATATTATTATTTTCATTACTTGCTCTAACAACCCAATACAACAAACACATACTATATGAGCTTTAGAGTTAGTCAGACAACACGTTTGGAAACGTTGAACCCATAAAGCCCTGCAGATAATCTCCGCTTGCTGACCTTCACGTCACCATGTCACACTTTACAGCCCCGATGATTTACGTCTTCAGTTTTCAGTTATTACACATTACAGCATTTCTTTCAGCCATCACCGTTCAGTCATAATTAAACCGTCTCTGCCATTTTGTTGTTTGTTTCTGGCTGGGTGTAGTAGCAGATGATGTTACGGCTGTTTGGATCGTCTGACGGATTAACACACAGCTAATGAGCTTTTTTTTTCTTCTTCCCCCAATTCCCTTCATAATCCCCAGTCTGCTGTCTCTATTTTTCTCTTTCTTTTTTTTTTTTCCTATTTTGTCTCCCTCCTTTTTTTCCACCCTTTCTATTTTTTTTCTTTCTCTCTCTTACAACTTGGTGAAATCATTCTATAAACATGGGTAGGAAAACACGATACGCTCACTGTTCAAGTGGTTAGTTCTGAATACACTGTTGCTAGGCAACTGGGAAATATGGCACTAGCAGATTACTAGGACAAAGTTAAGTCTTTTTTATACGAGTAGTGTACGACGTAAAGGCACGTTGACGGAGGAAATGAGTCAAATATATTGAGAACATCAACATTTCCCTCAGACTCGGTGTGAGTAATAATACACTTTAAGTATGCTTAGCAACACAGCTAACCGAACCTCCATGACTTCTGCCGTAAGATAACAAAAGTAAGCTCAGGTGTGTAGACCAATGTAAAGAATAAGAACAACACAATCTAAATTTTTTGGGGGGGTACAAACACTTTTCAAATGTATTTTCATATTGCTAATAAATATTCTGATCTCCTAACAACAGGTAAAGACAGTCATGTATTCAACGTTATGAATACTACTCCAGCTAAAACCTCAAATTGAGCCTGAGGTGGTTTCATGCTGATACATTCCAGGTTTCATTCTGACACATTCCTGCGTTCCTCACATTTATCACACGTGTATCATGGAAAGTCTCGCAGCGTGTAACTGTGGGCTCATGGGAGTGCAACCCGGCACAGATAGTAACATGTTTAACCTCACACACTCTGAGAGGACATGGCCTGAGAACGTCAGAGGTTATCCAATCTTCAACGGTCCAGTTTGGGTGAGCCTGATTCCTGATCCCTGTCAGATTCCTGTTCTTTGCCGCCAGGAGTGGAACCCGATGTGGTATTCTGTTGTTGTAGCCCATCGGCTTCAGGGTTTGTGCATTCTGAGATGCTTTTCTGCTCACCACGGTTATAAAGAGTGGTTATTAGAGTTACTATAGCCTTCCTGTCAGCTTGAACCAGTCTGGCCTGGAATCTCCTCTGATGTCTCTCATCAAGAAGGCGTTTCAAGCCACAGAACCACCGCTCACTGGATGTTTTTTGTTTTTCGCACCATTCTCTGCACACTGTGTGTGGAAAATCCTAGATGATCAGCAGTTTTTAAAACACTCAAACCAGTCCATCTGACACTTAAAAACCCTTCCACGGGCAAAGATCGCATTTTGATGTGATGTGATACCTTGTATCTGCATGCTTTTATGCATTGTGCTGCTGCCAACACGAATTGCTGACTGGATACGAATGAATTGCATGAATTAGCAGGTTTAAAGGTGTTCCTATTAAAGTGGCCTAAGGTGCATTTAGCGTACCAGTTCATCCCAAAGGTGTTCAGTGGGCTTGAGGTCAGGGCTCTGTACAGGACACTCGAGTTCTTCCACTCCAACCTTGGCAAGCCATCTCATGGTTCATGGATCTCGTCTTGTGCAGGGGGGCGTTGTCATGTTTGGGCCTCTTGGTTCCACATACGGGTGTGATAGTCAGGTGTCCGCATACTTTTGGTCATATCGTGTATATGCACAAACGTAGAACGCAGCCTACGTGTCCGACAGCTGTGTGCGTGAAGGTGTGTGTCTTAAGGAAGTTCAGGTCAAAGTTCAAACAGATGCTTTTGCAGTCAGGAGCTGACAGGAAGTGGATTTGCCTGTTTACAGTTTGTGCAGGATGGCTTCGAGATGAACGAGCAGTCACACTCGACCTCTGACTTGCACGTGTCTAACGTCGGATTCATGCCTCCGTGGGTTATTTTGAGCCGTTGCGGATTCAGATAAGACAATTGTCTTTTATTTAGTAACATAATACATCAATACCATCCACCAACCATACCAGGTCATACCCGCAAATACGGTGAGTCTTGCAGTAAAGTTGACGTATGTGATGAAGTAGGATGGATATGCAATGTGGAAAAAAGGCTCAGTTCTCTGAAAGCTAAGATGGCACCCTGACGTCATGGATACTGTTCATTGGCTGAAATCCAAAATGAGGTAAATAATTTCAAGTAGAAAAATAACTATGAATCTGTACATTAATGCTTGCTCGTGTGTGTTAGCTTGCTATTGGAAAAGTTACATACAGTTGCAATCAAAATGATTCAACCCCCTGAATAGAATCCCTCACAACACAACAAATATGCAAAACAGGTGTTGTCTCAAGCACACTTCATGCTAAACTAATCAATTAGTTGCACCAGGTGTGCTTGAGCTGGAACACATGAAATACCTGAACTGTCTAGGGGTAGAAAATGTATGAAATACCTGGACGGGGCAGAAAAAGGAAGCTATCAACGGCTGCAAGCAGATTTCTGAGAAAGCGGGTTGTGAAAACCCCTCGAGTGACTGCAGAAGACCTGCAGCAAGACTTGGTGCAGACAGACACTGAGGTTTCAGTGAGGTTACACTCTTCAACTGTCCAGTTTTGGAGACCCTGTGCCCACTGCACTGTTCTTGGCTTACAGAAGTAGAACCCGGTGTGGTATTCTAACGTTGTAGCCCATCCACCTCAAGGTTACACGTGCTGTCCATTCTGAGATGCTTTTCTGCTCACCACAATTGTTATCTGAGTCTGGTTATCTGAGTCACTGTAGCCTTTCTGGTAGCTCGACGCAGTCTGTCCATTCTCCGCTGACCTCTCTCATCAACAAGGCATTTCCGTCTGCAGATCTCCTGCTCACGCTCAATCCCCCCCCCAATTCCGATGGTTGATGTGAACGTTAGCCGAAGCTGCTGACCCTTATCTGCATGATTTTATACATCGCACGACTGCCACACGATTGGCTGCGTGAATTAGATAATTGCGTGAATGAGTTTGTGTACAGGTGTTCCTAATAAAAGTGCTCAATGAGTGTAGCTATATACTTGACCTAAATATAAGCTTGTCATTGTGAAGCTACGCATGACTAGCTAGCCAGCTCAACAGTTACCTACTGTTAAGCTTTAAATTAACGCTAAACATTAGTGCGAAGGAAACATTATTTTATTTATATTAGTTTTTCCTTGACTTTTGGTCAAGATCAAGTAATTGTTCAATCTAAAATATGAACCCTGCTATCAGTTGACGCTTTTACGATGTTTTATAATGTTTAAATGAATAAATATAACCTTAAGATATTAAGGCTGTTATTTGTTGATCATAGTATCAAAATATAGCACACGTTTACGGTAATGAGTGTCTTTAGTCTTTAGTCAAACTAAACCCTTGTATGTTCTTCTCAGGATGTCACTTTTTACTGTTAATTTGAGGGAAATGTGCTGTGAGATTGGACCTCAGACACATCCTGAGTGTTTTTTACGGTTGGGCTGTAATTAAGCTTACGATTATGGTCCAGCTTTGTGTCTTGGGTGTGTGTTTGGCGGGTAATTCCCCCCCGTAATGGTGCACGTTTCACGTGTGTGTGTGTGAGTGAGTGAGTGAGAGGGTCGCAGGCGTGTGTTTGTCATTAATTTGAGCAGTGTTTTTACACTCTAATCTCTAGAGGCTTTTTCCTGGCATTGTTGCTCCGCTGTCTCCCGTCTTCCTCCTCGGCGAGGAAACTGGGGTCGTAGATACAGGATATACACACACACACACACACACACACACACACACACACACACACGATGACTGGAGTGGTTTGTGAAGATGGAGGAAGGGATATTGGCCTTGAGGAAGGAGAGGGTTGAGCAGAGAAAAAGAGAGAGGATTTCTGAATCATAAGGGTTAGGGTTAGGGTTAGGGTTAACCTGCACCAGTCCGCAATCCTAATTTCACACCTAGAGCGTGAGGTAGAGCAAAATTCATCTCCCATTAGAGTAATACTGCCAGGCAGGGTTGTCAGATCATTCATTCATTCATTCATTCATGCGTCTTATATACTTTATTCTGGTCAGGCTGCATCCAGAGTCAGTCCCGGGAACAACACTGGACACAATGCATGTTTAGTAATCCAATCAAGGACCCTGGAACCATAAGGCAACAACGCTACCCACTACATCAGCATGAAACTATCATTTATTCATCTTCTGTAACTGCTTTATCCTGGGCATGAGTTGGGAATACACCCTGAATGGGACTTCTAGCCAATCCACCTTCTGTCATGTTGTTTAGAAGTGAGAGGAAACCCTCACGTGGACACGGGGAGAACATGTAGAACTCTTCACAGACAGTAACCCGAGCTCAGGTTCAAACTGGGAACCTTGGAGTTTTCTGTGAAGTGGCAACTCTACCCCATACTCCATCGTGCCGCCTTGGCATGAAATCGCTAAACATTTTTCAGGTGTACATGGAAACCTACCAGACAGGAATGTTTTAGCTTGTCGCAATTAATCCCCCAGATGTGCAAAGAGTAAGTACTCTGGCGTGCGTGAACAATACTGCTCATGTTGCTCCAAATCTGTAGTCACGTGCCTAAAGGAATCAAATTTCCTAATACTTGCTAAATCATCGTAAATGCAAAACAAGATGGCGTCACAATAATTTTACCTCACGATATGTGCTATTTTAGTAGGGTTCATGTAGCAGGTTGTAGTGATGTGTAGTTATATGTAGTATATGGTGTGTAGTAGGGATATAATAAACGGTAAAAAGTACCATTGTGTCTAGGTGCATTTGAATAGTATACTGTAATACATGCTCATGTGCAAGTGGTGGTGTATTAAACAGTGCGTCATGTATGTAATACTACAACGTAAAATACATACTGAATAGCAAGTGGTTAAGACCGTAGCATGGGGTTTGGGATGTAGCCATGCAGAACCTGGAACATACATACTCACACTATGTCAAATATTATGTTCATGACCCTTCTCTTTACAGAAGAAACTTTTAATAGTGTCAATCATTTTGCCACATATGTTCAGAGGAAATGTAAGTATTTATATATATATATAAATAAAATAAACATGACACACCATCTATCCATTTTTTATACTGCTTATCCTACAGGGTCGCAGGGAACCTGGAGCCTATCCCAGGGAGCATGGGTCACAAGGCTGGGTACACCCTGGATTGGGTGCCAATCCATCCCAGGGCACAATCACACACACTATGGACACTTTGGCCATGCTAATCAGCCTACCATACCCCACATGGAGTGGGGTAAGAAACTGGAGTACCTGGAGGAGTAGCGAGGAGAACATGCAACGCCACACACAGGGCAGCAGCAGGAATCGAACCCCAACCCTGGAGGTGTGAGGCAAACGTGCTAACCACTAAGCCACCGTGCTCCCAACATGACATTTTGCCCATCCTCCTGATGGGTGCCAATAATTCTGGAATTAACTATATATTGCCAATGTTGCATCAGCAAGACAGTCAAGCTGATCATTATTAATGCTTCATTTGAGGTGACTTATGCTGCATTTGACTTCCCTCAGACACTCGGAATGATGTCATTTTCAACCTCCGTGCTTTTGAGCTACAAAGTGGGGGAAAAAACATGGACGCCTCTATGTTCACCTTCCGTTACAACCATCTAGACTGTGATGAGTGATGTATATTTTCCTCCTCAAAACAGCAAACTGTATAGTCAGTCAAGCTGTATGTTGATTACTAAAGCTAACACTTGTGTATATACAGTTGAACTCATTTAAAGGTAAGAAATAGTACTTTGTTTACTGTTGATGCTGTGAGCGGCCATGTTGATTTAACAGCACTTGCTGAACTCGTAATTGAGAAGACCATCCCAAGTTTCTGCGTAGGAATTTCGACTTGAGGGGGCATTTTGTTTGTTTGTTTGTTTGTTTGTTTGTTTGTTTGTTTTTCTGGTCAGATGCCAGGAATTACGACTTCCGAACTTTAGCGGAATGCAGCATTGATGTTGAAACTGTCTTACCTAGCTAGTTGATGTTAGCTTCTTCAAATATAATAGCGTATTTGTACAGCGGTACCTCAAGGTGAACTAAACAACACTATCAGGCAAACATGGACGTACACTTTTACACAGAAACATCTTTAAAATATATCCTTGTTTTGTTTTATATGGAAAACTACCTTCTATGTTTGCATAAACTTAGCTTACAGCAAAAGTGAACTTCGTCATTGTTAGCGCTGTGCTAAACAGCGTTTAACATCGCCTATAATCTATAATGGTGTTACAGAGGCTTTAAGCAGGTACCACAATGCAGAGAAAACTGCCATGTCGGATTTCTTCTCTGTTTCTCTGGTAAAGAAGCCAAAGGAAGAAAGAGAATGAGTGAGAAAAAGGGAGGGGTTACCGAAACTTACAAAAAGACTGGTGCAGTAATGATGCACATGGGAATATATAATCACACACGCTTACAACCAGTTTACACAATAGCTACTACAGAGATGGCTTACGTGTGTGTGTGTGTGTGTGTGTGTGTGTGTGTATGGACGGATGAACGGCTAACCACTTAAGAGCTCCGTTTTAAAATGGACTGATTGCAAAGCCATATGGCTGCAGCTCCTCTGATCCTATAGTACAATAGCGTATTGTATTGCAACCCCACCAAACTAGTGATCAAACTATAACAAGTGTGGGTGTGGGTGTCTGTGGGTGTCTGTGGGTGTGTGTTTACAATTATATAGTATGACAAATTTCCATTTCAACCCAGCACAGTTGTCAATCCATCACCTTGTCCTCTTACAATGTACTATTTCATGAGAACGACTTTCAATACCGTATAAAACACTACACTGTTTCGTTCCACAACATAACTATAAACGGTTAAAAAGTCAAATGTGTCATTTAGTAATCAATTCAACACTGTAACCGTTGGCAAATTGCTGTGGTGTAAAAGGATTAAAACACCGTGGGACATGTTGTTAGAGGAAAATAAATCAACTCCGGTATAGTATCGGTAACTCTGCTTCGTGCCAAGCTGCATTTCTTAATTGATTTTTTTCCTCTAACAGTATTCGCCATCATTATATTCCCTGTTGTCTTCTGTGGAAACAAAAATCCACATACGCGGCCCACTCTTATGTAATCGTTTTTTCATCTTGACTAGCTTTTGAACGCTAACTGCAATTTCAGTATAATTTAAGTCAAATGGAATCGTTTTTCATGTAATTTACCAACACATCTGAGGTAAATGTTGGTGTTTGCAATACTTTTGTCTCACTTCGATGGTCACTGTACCTTTACATTACAGTATCCACTGTTTAGAACAGTTTTGTACTTGCTAGCTGATTTGTTAGCCTCAGTCATCAGCTTATTCCTTATTTCCAAGCTGCCTAGCAACTAACTATTCGATGATATTCTCTACAGTCGTGTGTAACTTCTACAGTCATTCTGCATTCTTAAGATTTCTTAAGATTCTTAAGATAAACCGTTAGTTTTAGTCTTTAGCTAGCGTGTGCTTTGACGTATATGTTTTCTAGCTGCTTAGCAACTTGAATTGTGAGCATGTTGTAGCTATGTTTACGGTCTCATTTATAGAAAGCACATATTCACGTGTTGTATTTGAAGGCAGAATTAGAACCGTAGTGATTTTGTCATTTTAAATATATGTATGCTATATAGAGTACAAAATACTGGGCTTCCACCTTATCTAGTGCACTTTATATGGACTACTTTAGGATTCAGCTTCCTACTTGCCACACTAAACAGTGCTAAAAGTATAAGAATGGATTTTGTGGTGTTTGTTAAAGCTGCCAATTGATGGAGACTGATGGAGATCAAGAGGCTGTGTGTGTGTGTGTGTGTGTGTGTGTTTTCCCTGGATTTTGGCTGCCTGAAGCCCCCACATTGGCCCAGAGGAAGAGGAAGACCCTCGGGATTCATTTAGAATTTTTACTGCTGCTGGTGTTTGTGCTGACCGCAGGAGTGTGAGTGTGTGTGCGCTTATCTGAGGCCTCCTGCTCGACCTCTTATCTCCCAGTCGGGCGTTAAACGGATCCTGCTGTTCCCAGCGTGCAGGACGGAGGAGGAGAGTGGGATTGGAAAATAATTTGACTATTACGGAGGACAAGAGCCATACGGCTGAGACAGAGAGCAGACGAGTCTGATCTTCCTGTGACAGTCACGTGCAAAAAGCAACTCCAGCTGGCCTGCAGCATCGTATTATCTTCCTCAGGGTATGAAATAAGGGGCTAGACCATATCTAGTGCTCTTTGTGTCCAACACGGAGTCAGTTAGAGTTCATAGGGTTCCGACGCCTACTCTCGATATCGTATCATGCAAACAAACATGACAAAGAGAAAAGTAAACCTGCATCATTTCTGTGGTAACGCTTTATAGTAACAGTACATGAATAATCATGCACTAATACCTGAATTAATACTCACTTAAATATGAGCTAATGATGAGTTCAGGCGTGAGCTAACCTTAACTATGACGTGAGTCTGATGAATTCATGCGTGAATAACAACCAACTTAATTACATGTTAGTACATGTTTGTTTGTTTGTTTGTTAGTTAATGTATTAATTAAACATCATTGGACTGCGCTGGATTACTTAAACTCATCATTAGTTCATATTTAAGTAAGTATGGAAAGTGTTGCATGCATCTTGGAGAACTTGGTCCTGTTCTTCTGCAGACTTTGGCTTCTGTCTCTGCAGGTTCAGCATCGAAGAAAAGTGGTCTGTTACCTGATTATATTACTTTCTTTGCTGAAATTTCTCTTTAAATTTTTTCATTTTTAATGTCTGCTTTTAAAATGCGTTCTTTTCTACTGACACACTTATGCAGAAGACGTTACAAGCATTACAATCCTAAACTCTGAGCATATGTGATTACAGTAACACAGTGTTACTGTAAGATGCGTTCAGCACTAAATATAAATCCTATTTGGAGATTTGCCGTAACTCGGTAACAATGATGCATGCCGTCCCTCCTTCCTCCCTGTCATACTTTATTTTTCAATCTGTTTTCAGCAGGAAGAGAGACAATGGCGTAATCAATAAGACAGCCATCGGTTGAAGACACAGCCTGGCTCCAGTAGGCATAAATAGAGGTCACTTCCTGTCAGCCAGGCCTTTCTTCCTGTAGCAGCCCAGAAGGCACCGGTGCTGCAGCAGGCAGTGATGAGTGCGTCAGCCTCGGGGGATTCTGGGTAGACAGCATGGCGATGAGGACCAGCAATATTGTGGAGAAATAGAGAGGTGAAAACTGTGTTTCCCACCATACAGCGATGACGTGTAAGAAGTCTCAGTCTTTATGAGAATAACATAAAGGTCTTTATGGAGTGTAATCCATTTGTAAAACTGCCCATAAGATGGCTGGTCAGAAATAGCAATACAGACACTGTAAGCAGACTCCGCTTAAAAATCAGCGTTAACCAGGAAAGATATCTGGAGTTTTAATAAAATATCAAATGTGTGTTCCGAATCTTAAAATACACTCTGATTGGCTGAGCCGTGTTCGAAGCCATTATAAAATACAGTTTATCCTACACAGGGTCATGGGGAAGCCTGGAGCCCATCCCAGGGAACTCTGGGCACAAGGCGGGGGACACCCTGGACAGGGTGCCAAGCCATCACACACACTACGGACAATTCGAAAACGCCAATCAGCCTACAACACATGTCTTTGGACTCGAGGAGGAAACCGGAGTACCCGGAGGAAACCCCCGAATCACGGGGAGAACATGCAAACTCCGGACACTCATGGCAGAGGTGGGATTCGAACCTCCAAACCTGTCAGTGCGAAGCAAACGTGCGTCCCCCGCCTCGACATAGCATCACAATAATTGAATTAATGCACCAGGTACCAATTAAACCGTTATAGTTATGTTCCACTGTCCTGCAACATGCCCCTTATGTTGCTTAGCAACCAGAGTGGCATAAGAACTGCTTATTGCCAAGATTAATAATAATAAATTAAACAATTTATTGAAGACTCTTGGTTGTTTTTTATAAAATGGATAAGCTTGAGTGTTAATCAATTACAAAATGGCATATCGTACATTTTATTCATTTATAGATACTTTTTTGTTGTTGTAGAAACATCCACAAAACTAGTTAGTTCCTATTTACACATTATAGCAGCTATGATCTCTCTCTTTCTTTCTCTCTCTCTCTCCCTCACTGTCCCTCACTCTCTCTGTCCCTCACTCTCTCTGTCCCTCTCTCTCTCTCTGTCTCTCTCTCTCTGTCCCTCTCTCTCTCTGTCCATCTTTCTCTGTCTCTCTCTCTCTGTCCCTCACTCTCTCTGTCCCTCTCTCTCTCTCTGTCCCTCTCTCTCCCTCTCTCTCTCTGTCCATCTTTCTCTGTCTCTGTCTCTCTGTCCCTCTCTCCCTCTGTCCATCTCTCTCTCTCTGTCTCTCTCTCTCTGTCCCTCTCTCTCTCTCTCTCTCTCTCTCTCTCTCTCTCTCTCTCTCTCTCTCTCTCCCTCTCTCTCTCTCTCTCTCT
>JANDJT010000060.1:4038858-4049288 GCA_024331685.1 Stegophilus panzeri
TTAGCAGTTACCAGTCATTACTGACTTGAACTCTATCCATCTCCAGGGTGTTTCTGTGTGCCTTGGGCCCATTAAAAAGTACAACTCATCACCTGCCCTTTCCTAGCCATAACTGAAAAAGCAGTTAAGAAAGTGTGTATGTTTAAAACAACTGTCTACACTGCATGTCTTTGAATATGTGAGAAACCCACATGAATACAACAAGAACATGCCAACTTCATACAGAAAATATAATTCAGTTAAGCACTTGTCAAACATATGCTGAATAATTGTGTACAAATATACAGCAATAATGTAAAATAATTACAGAAAAATACCAAGGGATGAAGATTTAAGAAATCATATATTTGAGTTGTTACATTATTATTGCAATCAGAATATTATTATAATATTTTAAAATTAAATAATTTTTAATGTTTGCATTAATGTAAATTTTAAACTTCACAAAGCATGATTTTAGTTTAAGTTTGTTTAGATGTAGAATAAGCTTGTGCCCTAGTAGCTTTTGATAAGTAACATATTTGAAGAACATCACTATAGTTGGATGTTGCCACACAGCAGGACATTTAAGACAAACTAACAGAGCAACAAAAACTCAGTGGAGTCTTGGTTTGATAGAAGAGGACAGTGTGTTTAAGCTCTGGGCCAAAGCACTGAACAGAAAAGAGCAGAAAGACTCATGAAATAAAAATCAGTGACTGGACCGCTGCACTGTGTTTTTCTGATGTAAAGAGAAAAAGAGAATGCAAGGCCAACAGCAAGAGTGAGAGACATTGGAAAGAGTTTTAGATAAGATATGAAAATATCCACAAGCTATGTGAATGCAGACATGCATGACCAAAGGAGTTAACATAAAAATAATTAAGAAATTATGTTTTCAACTACTCTGTGGAGTGCCTTTTTTAAATATATTGTTAACATGGAAATATTTAGGTTTTGTTTTTTTTGTATAGCTCTGACCACATAAGAAAAAAATACTTGATTTTTGTTTGTCAAATTCCAATTGCATAAAGCAGTAAGCTGTAGTCTGTATCCAGCCTATATGGCTAGAATAAAAGGAAACTGTCTGATGTCTTATGTCTTTTTTGTGTCTTTACAGGGACAGTGTAGCCTAATGGATAGAGCGCTGGTCTATAGACCAGAAAGTTGGCGGTTTGAGTCCAGGATCACTGTTGGGTCCTTGAACAGGACCCTTAACCATGGCAGACCCTTCGCTCTGACCCCAATCTCCATAGGAGTTGGGACTGCACATATGTATATGTGTAATGACAAATTAAGGCAATTCTTCTTATGATTCTTTTGTCTCCAGATATAAGTATCTGAATTACCTATACTCTGGGCATGACTTTAAAGATATAAATGAGAATCAAAAGGACAACCACTTCAGTAAGCACTGAAGTGAAACAGTCCAGCTGCTCTGACCCAAAGTTCAAAGCTTTGCACCAAACCTTTGGACTTTACTTGCCAGACAAAGGCTTTGTTCATACATAAGCAAAATGCCACCATTGTTCACTTTGAGTCCAAGCAGCTCCTGCTGAAAGATGATGGACACTGACAGAATGTCAGATTTCACTTCAGGACCTTTATTTTTGTTTTATTGATGCATCATTCACAGTTAGAATGATGCCTCCCATCTGCTGTCTCATTTTATTTTTCCTAATTTATCAACTTCAGTATAGTCCTGACAGGATCAGATACAAATACGGACTATGTCCATAATTAGTAAATGTTTCTGCGGAGCTAAACATAAATCTGAGGGTCTGACAAGAAAAGCATGTGCATTCATCAAATAATCTGTCATAAAACTAACAACAAGTGCCATCTGTTTACATTCTCCAGAGGTGCATAAATTCCTGGCTTGTTCACCATATAAACCTGAACTCAAGTTTTAAAGAAACAAGTTTTGCTTTGTGCGATGGTTGCACAAATGCTTCTTTATGCACCCAGTAATGGTGTTACACTCAGGATCAGGAAAGTTTCATCAGACCAGAAGGTGAAAAGTCCTATCATGATCTTTAACGAGCCAAAGTTATAAAAAAGAAGTGTAAAACTATTGTCATATACATTTACATTTAAAAACTCTAAATGACCTGCATTTCATTATTAAAAATAAATAGTGACCACTGCACTCAGAGCTGGAATTTCAGCAGAATGGTAGGTGGCTTTAGTCAGCCTCTGGTGCTACTTAATCACGTAAAAAGAATAAAGCAAACCATGTTCAGGAGACTCCAGAGATTTCTATAGAGACATGGATGGGTTTGATGTTAAAAGTGTGGCTGGAAGACAATATTGAGCATGTGATCTTCACAGCTCTTTTATGAACTTGTGGTTGAAAAAAGGTACCACAGTCTGCCCTCTGACTAATGATCTTCACTTCTGATAAGAAAAAAAAACAAAGAAAAAAGGTTGCACTCAACCAGTATTTTATCACAAGATCAAGATAAGAAAACACCCTAAGCATTTTAAGTTAAAAGTATTGCCTGATGCCAAGTCTGTTGCCACAAACGTGGTAATTTTACAGGATGTACTAAAACAATATCTCATACAATACTAAACAAAGGCTCTCCCATATTCAGCCATAAAAATTACACTTCTGACTAAAATGAGATTATTATAATATCATCTGCTACATTTTAAGTTAATGTAAAGAATTTTTACATTTTCCTTTTTTGTGTAGCTTTCAAGTATCTTATGTTTACTGCTTACTGAGCACTGTTAAGGAGTTCTGACACTTAACCTGTAATTATGTTATTAATTAAATAGCCTAAAGACTAAAGCAGCTAAAACACTTGCAGGATTCTTCAGGTTAACACTTAACTGTTAATGGGGGGATGTGCTGTGAATTAAACTGTATAAGAGAGTATCACTTCTGTATCTATCAGCATTGAATTCATATAGATTCAAAACATTCTCAATATGCTGATGGGTCTGCTCTCACACGTCATCACTTCATTGCATCAAATGAGTCACAGCAGACACTACAGAGGGTTCACTAGACCAGGGCATGAGATGAGGTTGATAACCTGGCACACAGGTGCTGGTCATCAAATTAGAGTATTATGGAAACATTGATTTATTTCCAATGATTATTGTGGCAGTAAATTTTTAAGCATTTATATTTTTGTTAGTAGACTCTCACTGACCATTGCTTTGTAGATAATACCCTTGAACAAAAATATTTAAGAGTTGTATGATTTCTTAGTTCTAAAATGGGTACTAGGCACCTTCAAGAGTGGCATCACTCTTCAAAAACCAATTTCACTGCCAAGAGTTCTTTGTCTCATATACCATCATTTTCTTCTGAATGAGATAGTGAAAAATATGTAATAGGTCCCAGTTTAGGGTGTTTACTACTATGCTGAGAGAGCGCAGCACCTACCCCCACATTAAAAGTACATTAGAAGTACTAGCTCAACAACAAAAGCACATGTAGGATCTGGGTGCCATAGTACTGGTGCTATAGTAAATCTTTTAATTATTGAAACACCTCATAAGCTTGAGGGGTCCAAATCTGTCTTAGCATTTCCTTTAAGTAAAGACATCATTGTCTACCAAACTATAAAACTACAAATTTAAGGTCTATAAAAATTCACAAAATCTAGCCACATATTTGTTAATGTACACTGCATGTCAGGGGTCTCAGGTTGCTTGTTAGTTGTGGATTTTATTAGCAATTTATGTCGCTAACAAGAAATGGAAGTCGGTCCGACCTAAAATATTATTCATAAATATATTCCCATATTCTGTTTTCAAATGATTAAAAATAAACAATAGCAAGCAGAGACTGTATTTACAAATATAACATTAATTTAGAGTGGGCAGAATCTCTCTTTGTGTGCCGTAGTTCATGGTGGGGTTTATTTTGTCACGCTTTTACAGACTACGATGACCTGGTAGTTCCTTTGTGTAAACACTGTCCTGCTGCACTGAGCGTAGAGAACAACGCCGGAGTCACTCCTCATGAGCTGCTTCACGGACTGAGCTTTAAACAGGTATGATGTGATCTAGTCACAATGCAGACATCTCTGGTCTTGTATGTCCTGAAACCAGCATAGTGGAGTTTTTTTTTTTTTTTTCCCTGCTCCAACACAAAAAGAACGTACTCTTCTACTGTACACTGTAATGATGATGTGATCACCTTTAGTCATCGACTCGTTCCACCGAGGTGCTGTAGTGGGAAAATACATTTGTCTGTCCATCTATCCGTCCGTCCTTCCGTACATACATACATACGTACATACGTACGTTTTGTTCAATGTAATTAGGATTAGCTATTTTCAGTTAAAAAAAAGAAGTCTCCACAGACAATAAACAAACTGGAATAAGATTAAACTTCAGTTTTAAGCATATTTCCTGAGTAAACTATTACATGAAATGAGCGAAGCAGTGCTTGTACGTGTATCTGTGTGTTTCTGTACAGAATCGGAGTCCCAGAGCAGATGCTCCTCGGCGGTCTGATCCTGAGCAGGAGTGGAGGGAGAAGCTACTGGGGGAATGCCAAGACGAGTTCTTCGAAACATTTGGGCAGTATGATGACGGTAAGATTGTAAAACGAATATTTTATGCTACACGGTACATCGAGGCGAGGGCGAGGCTATCAGCAATGTCACATGATCACAAGTTTGCGACTGGCTGCATTCATGGTGTGTGGATTTCTGGAGGATGTGTGAACCTCCCATTATGCTGACTCGGAAACCTACAAGCTTTGTTTAATAGCGTGAGTTAGCTAGCATTAGTATATAACTGTTCACGTTAAACGTGAAGCTGAAGAGAGTGGTGAATTTTATCAGCTGTAGTTCATTATAGGATAAAATATCAACTGAAATTTCTATTTTAAAGCTTTATGTACGTGGACACATGGCATGGTTATATAGGGAGGTGTCTCACTTCCTGGTTTGTTAGAAAGCTCACAAAATTCCAACTCGGAGGTCAGTATTAACTGTTTACCCCCCGTCCCGTCCCGTCCCCCCCCCCCAGTTAGAAAGTGGGATTTATGGTGGGTTTTTTTCCATCTATATGACATGAATACGGCATTAGATGTAAATTCCATTCGCTCTTGCTGATCCACAGACGTGCGTCTCTTCCCAAAATCAGGACATCCATTCGGTCATGGTAGTTTAGGAAATCAATTAATCAACCGTTGCTGTGTTTTTCATGATCTTTGCGTTTTCCAGATTTCATGAGAGATTACGAAGATGAGGGAGACTTTGCTGATTGGGCTGAGCGAATCAGGAGGGAGTATATGTCCAAGCAGCAGGCCAGAACGAGGACAGACAGGACACAAAGACGAAGAAAGGAGGAGAAAAACGCGGAGGAGGAGGAGAGACAGCGTAGAGAGCTGCTTGCGCGGCTGGAGAAGGAGCACAGGGAATACCTGGAGCGTGCCTCTCGTAAAAAAGACGAGACCCAGAAGGGGAAGAAGAGGCGCTATGAGGAGCGCTGTGACGTCGTCTTCCTCAGCTCCTCCTCCTCCTCCGCCTCCGCAGGCGTCCTGGGATACGATGACATTCCCTGGCCTGCGCCACGCGGCTCTGTCGATGAGATGATGGCAGTCATCCTGCACGGTGTGGACCGAGCCGACACGGCCGCTTTCCGGAAGTTTCTGCGGCGCCAGCAGGCTCTCTGGCACCCAGATAAGTTCGCCCAGCGCTGCGGTGGCCGGCTACAGGACAGAGACAGGCAAAGGATTATGGGTACAGTCACGGCTCTCTCACAGGAGCTGAACAGACTGGCTCAGAGTCTCCGGTGACACTACAGTCAACTGCCGGAGCGTCCGAGTTTTTGGAGCTCTGTGATAATGGGATTGTTTCACAGGTTCAGTGTGGAATTTGAATCTGATTGGCTGCGGGCAGTCCGAGGAATATTTAATAAACTAAAATATAAATAACTTTTCATTGCTTTAAAATGTGTGGCATGGTTTTTCTTTTCTTTTCTTTTTTTTTTTGTCCTCTTAAACTCTCAAGTGGTAAATATGAAGAAATAATACTTTTGTATAGACAACTACAGAATTAATGGCACCCTTGCCAAAAATGGCCGTATGTTAAATATCGCACGCAGTCGTAACCATCTAAAAATCATTAATGAAGAGGCTTATTAATGAAGGGATGTCAACGTTAATCATGAAAAATGATAAGCACTTGTGTTAATACTTGAACAAAGGTTATACATGTAAATAATGTGCAGGAAGAGGAAGAGTACGGAGGAGTAGGGTAAGTATTGGAGGTGGATTATAGGAACGTTAAATATTAATAATGTCTGACATGGACGTGCAGAGAGTTCCTCAGAGGCAGGGGCTCAAATGTAACAAAGGGCTACATCACCAAAGAGCTAATCTGACTACTTTACTACCTTTTTAATTTAACTACATAATCTTATCACCCTGGTAGACACTGTACTGTAAACAGACCGCGTGTGGTCACAATAACGAATATGAGAATGACACTACTATTATAACCCAATGGTATGTTATTTTTACATTTCTAGAAATAATTACAACAAAACGATGACTCAACAATCTTTTAAAAGAAAATTGAATCATTATGAAATAAAAATATATTAATCAGTACAAGAGTATTACAATCCACATGTAGTGACATGCGTACTGTATTATAAATTCTTTATTCGAATATTTTAAGATACTGGATTTTTAATTTCTGTGATCGTAATCATCGAGATTAAAACAAAAAAAAAGGCTTGAAATATTTCACTCTGTGTAATGAATCTATATGAACGTTTGACTTTTTGAAGTAAATTACGGGGGGGGGGGGGGAATTACACGATTTTCTAAATTTTTTGAGATGCCCCTGTGTATAGTATAACTAAATTCAGAGTGTTGAAAAGTGAGTTCGTTATTATTCCGTGCTGCGACTCTGCAGCTCAAGCTGAATGGAGCAGACGCTTTGAGTTAACGTCCGCTGAACATTCTCCAACTGAACTCGATGGGTTTTTATTAATGTATAAAAAAGCAAAACGACAGTAGAGGTGGTGCCTCGTGGGGCGAGGGTAATCGATGTATGGCCGAACAGAACACCGTGTAACACCGACTATCACTCTTTGTAAACATAGGATGTCTTTTTTTGCAACTATCTCATATTATCTCACCTTTTTTTTCCACCCATGTTGATCAGGAAGCTGTCCGTTTCGCCGCCTCCTTCTTCAGGTTTTCTTTCATTTCTTTAAGGCATCGTGCCTTTACTGACTATATAACATACATATAATATAACAAAGTTACTTGCCTGTCTGGAAATGTAACAGATTTGAGTAGCTAGTACTTACCAACACATTCCCTCTCCATCCATTTGAAAACTACAGGAGATAAGCATATAAAATGCTGCTAATATGAAAAGGTTAGCAGAAGAGCTAGTGGTTTCAGAATAGATGAATCTCGTAGCATAGATTAATTTGCTGCTGTTTTGTGCACGCTCTCGTGTTAATTTGAATTCAGATGCTTTTTACGTAATATGATTGTTTACTAATTAATGTTGAGGGGGCACTTTTAGATAATTTAGAAAAAGCCCCCAGAACATATCCCACCTCCCCACCCCCATTCTGCAAGTCCCTGATGTCTGAGGTGAAATGAATTGAACAGGAAAAACTCTGTTAAGAAGATCTAACCTGAAGAGAAAAGTGGAAAAAATACTCTTTCTGCTGGTTTCTGGGGGGAAAAGGATTAATTGAACTCAACTCGGATGTTGGTGCAGGTGAAAACGAGACCAGCACGATGAAGTCAGCCTTTTCTCAGACGTCAATTTCTGATTAATAAATCATATTTAGATCATATTGTAGTGATGCACAGTCAATATTTAGACACTTAATAACTGTAAGTGATGTCATTATGCGGATGTTCATTTTACACCAGAGAGCAAATCAGAGGTTCTTCAAATATCCTGTTCGAAATTAGATGCTGCCTCATTGTGAGTTTACAAGCGAGTAGTTCTTGATAGTGCAGTATGTGTCTGAGCGGAGGTATGAGTGAATATCTGGGAGTTATAATGCTTACAAGATGGACAGGAGGACTCTAAGTAATTTTGTGACATTATATTATGAGTATGTTTTATTCCCTGACTTATTATTATTATTATTATTATTATCCATCCATCCATTTTCTATACCGCTTATCCTACTGGGTCGCGGGGAACCTGGAGCCTATCCCAGGGAGCATCGGGCACAAGGCGGGGTACACCCTGGACGGGGTGCCAATCCGTCGCAGGGCACACTCAGATACACATTCACACACCCATTCGTACACAACGGACAATTTGGACATGCCAATCAGCCTACCATGCATGTCTTTGGACTGGGGAAGGAAACCGGAGTACCCGGAGGAAACCACCGGAGCATGGGGAGGACATGCAAACTCCACACACACAGGGCAGCAGTGGGAATCGAACCCCCGACCCTGGAGGTGTGAAGCGAACGTGCTAATAATAATAATAATAATAATAATAACAATACATTTTTTGTTGTTCATTTTCAGTGTGCTGTAAGCTCTAAAAAATGCTGTCTAGTTATAAACAGCTGTAAGAGAATCGCTCTTTCCGTCCTCCGTTTGTGTCAGGCTCGGCTCAGATCAGCATCATCACACAAATTACCTGTCGTGCAGGAAAATCACTGACCTGCACTCACTGATACTTCACTTCCTAGCCACTGTTTCTCTCTCTTACAGAGTCTCTCTCTCGCTCTCTCTCGCTCTCTTTCTCTCTCTCGCTATCTCTCTCTCTCTTTCTCTCTCTCTCGTTGTCTCTCTCCCTCTACCTATCTCTATCTCTTTAGGACAGAGGACTTTGTGCTTTTCTGGTTACTTAGTAACATGACCAGAAAGCATTTTGTTCCATCTTATTAACTTCAAGAGGAAGTGAGTGAATGACTGTTTATAGCTGATATGATGTATATGATTACAGGAAAGAACTTGTTTCATGGACGTTCCACAACAATGAATGTATATACACACTGACCAGCTATAACATTAAAACCACTGACGGGTGAAGTGAAAAATATTGATTATCTCATTACAGTGGCACCTGTCGAGGGGTGGGATATATTTATTAGGCAGCAAATTAACAGTAAGTTCTGAAGTCGATGTGTTGGAAGCAGGAAAAATGGGCAAGCGTAAGGATCTGAGCGACTTTGACAAGGGCGTAATTGTGATGGCTAGACGACCGGGTCGGGGCGTCTCCATAACAGCAGGTCTTGTGGGGTGTTCCCGGTATGCAGTGGTTAGTACGTACCAAAAGTGAACCGGTGAACCGGCGACAGGATCGTGGGCGTCCAAGGATCATTGATGCGCGTGTGGGATGTACTGGACAAACAAGTCTGGTCCATAGAGGCCCCACCTTCCAACTTACAAGATTTAAAGGATCTGCTGATAACGTCTTGGTGCCAGATACCACAGCACACCTTCAGAGGTCATGTAGAGTCCATGCCTCGACGGCTCAGAGCTGTTTTGGCGGCACGAGGTGGACCTACACAATATTAGGCAGGTGGATTTAATGTTACGGCTGATCGGAGTATATAAATATACATAAAAGTAAGGCTGTAGTCAAGACACCATCGTCAAGTCCTGCACCAAGACTACCCGAGGACAAGTCAAGAGCGGGTCCAAATGACAGTGAGAACAAATCAAGATCGAGGACGAAAACCATCAAATCCTTTTTGAAGCCAAACCTTTATTTCAGTTTCATATACAATGTACACCAAACCCAAACTGCAGATTCTTACATTTGAGAATTACCCAAAATCCTCCAGGATCATTCTGGACAATAGGTTTAGGCATATAATTGAGTTACTCGAAGACAATATAAACATTATTTTTTACAGATTCACACTCGAGACCAAGACCGAGACAAGTCCAAATACAAATAGCAATAAATCTGAGACAATTCGGAAAACGTCTCAAAACTGTACTCGAGACATTCTTTAATAAGTAAAAAATAAACTGCTAGCGTTAGCAAATATCTGTAGGCTAAGAAAAATAAAACACTTCGGAACATGCTGTTATAGGAAAATAATCAACTTCAGGTTGTAACAGTAACTCCGCATCATCGATTATTTTCCTATAACAACACACCTCAAACTGTTTTGTTCCTCACATAACACAGATACACTATCTCCTTGACTGGATCTTAACCTGGAGTGATGTCAATCATGTATGCTCATTAGAATATTAGGCCACACCCAGTATTCAGCAGTTGTTTCGTTACATTTATATCTTGATTTAACGGATGTTTAATATAAATATATTAATACAGAATTCTAGAATCATACAAACATGTATATTTTACACCCCACAACCTGGGACAACAACAGACCCTGGTGTGGAACAAAACCAGCATGCTACAGCATGCAGTGATTGTCTTCCATCCATCCATCTTCTATACCGCTTTATCCTTTTCAGGGTCACGGGGAAACCTGGAGCCTATCCCAGGAAGCAT
>JANDJT010000060.1:4049388-4064275 GCA_024331685.1 Stegophilus panzeri
CCTGGAGCCTATCCCAGGAAGCATCGGGCACAAGGCGGGGTACACCCTGGACAGGGTGCCAATCCATCGCAGGGCATAATCACATACACATTCACACACTACAGACACTTTGGACACGCCAATCAGCCTACCCTGCATGTCTTTTCAGCCTACCCTGCATGTCTTTGGGCAGCACGGGGAGAACATGCAAACGCTGCACACACAGGGCCACTGTGGGAATCGAACCCCCGACCCTGGAGGTGTGAGGCGAACGTGCCAACCACTAAACCACCAGAAAACTTAAATGTTCAGATTCACACCCTTTTAAACAAAGGACAGGCAGATACAGATGGCCTCCTCAGGGACAATACAGCTCTGAATATATTCAGGGGTGCTCAGGTTGCCAGATTGTGTTCAAATCCGTTACAGAGCTAAAAATAAATAACTAAAATAAAATAAAAAGTGCAATGAAATGAGTATGGTTTAAATACAAGTCATTTGTAAACATTTGTTTGAATTATTTTACTATCATTACTAACAGTAAGATGTGAAATAGTAAAAATATCTACAGATCTACTGTTTCTGTTTTTTTAAACGATTTTTTTTCTACTATTAAGATCATAATACTGTTATCAAATAAAATTTTACGTTCTAATAACACTTCTAAAAATCTATCATATAAGATGAACCCTAATGCTGTTTCTTATAATCTAACCGATAGACTTTATTTGTTCATTGCACCGTTGAGTTACAGTACATTATTTTTTATTATTTGTTTATCATAACGATGAACAGAAATATGATGATATTTTCGTCATATATTTACACACAGTAAAACTCATGTTAAAGTAAAGAAGTGCTACTGTGTGTGTTTATGCCGTGAGCAGCCATGTTGATGTGATGTCATTTGCCGAACTTGTGGGTTGAGGAGACCTTCCTGAATATCCAAGTAGGAATTTCCCATTCAGAGTCGGGAAAATCTGACTTACGGGTTTTAATCGAAGGCAAGATTAGAGCATGTTTCATCTTTACCTGAAGAGAGATTTCATCCTTTAGTCCTCAACTGTACACTCTGCTCAAACAGATCAACTTTCATTCTAATACCATCGTGAACTCCATCACGCTCGTCAGCTCGTAGATCCTTAACCAGTCGCTTTTTACGCTGTGACTCAATGTAAATGTGTCGTATAGCTGAGTCCAGCATTTGCGCCGACATCTCTACTATTTCTACGCTGAATTTCTCATTCAATTCATTCATTCATTCTTTTTTCATACCAATTATCCTACACAGGGTCATGGGGGAGCCTGGAGCTGTTCCCAAGGAGCTCGGGGCACAAGGCTGGGGACATCCTGAACGGGGTGCACACGCATTCACACACCACGGACAATTTGGAAATGCCGATCGGCCTACAGTGCATGTCTTTGGACTGGAGGAGGAAACCGGATTACCCGGAGGAAACCCCTGAAGCATGAGGAGAACATGCAAACTCAGCGCACGCACAGGGCGGAGGTGGGACTCAAACCCCAAACCCCTGAGGTTCGGGACAATCGTGCCAGTGGACATTGTCACAAAGCAGATTTGCAGAAATGTATACATTCCGGATGCTCATTTTAAATTGTGAATTTATGAGAAATTAAATGATCGAGCCAGAGGCGACGGTGGCAAGGAAAATTTCTCTAAGACAATATGAGGAAGAAACCTTGAGAGGAACCAGACTCAAAAGGGAACTCGTTCTCATCTGGGTGACGCCGGATTGCGCGATTATAAATCATTTCCCTTCTATAACTCTATGCTAATATACTCAAAAAGTGCCATTTGTGTCATTAATATGAACTGGATGCTCTTGCTCATATGTATTTACTGCTCTAACAGCGAAACCCGATTTCCATCGCTTATGTTTAAGATGGTTGAATTTGTTTCTCCTATTACACTCCATTATAACACCGTCCCTGTGATATCGACATGGCAGACAACCGCTACGTTCTCACAAGAATAATGAAAATCAACAGAATCAAGCCACAAACTATCAGCAGAATCGCTAAACACATGATAAATATTTCAATACAGTGTTATAACGATTATAATGGGAATTGTAATGGAAACTGTAATGGTCCCTGTTGCCTTCTGATGGTGTCTTGTGTAGTGGATACTATTAAGGACTAATAATGGTAATGGTTTTAATGGTTAGCTGATGGTCTGTATTGGTATTTCTAGTGGAAACCATTAGAATTTATGTGATGGTTTCTATTGTTGTTGTTGTTTATCGGCAGGGATGTTTCCTTTAAGGCACGCCCACTCAGACTTACTGACACGCCTCAGTGACACTTCTCCTATCGATGCGAAGAAGGACTAATAGTGGTGTATCTGGCAACCTGCGGCAGAGCTGCTGAGCTCCAGCTCATTACAGGAGGGAGATTTTCCATCGCGCCGCGTTTTAAACGCTCAGCATCCTCAGCTCCGGCCATTCTGATCTTTTCTTCTGGGGTTGCTGAAAGCCCAGGCGCTGCTGTTGTCTGATTCCTCATCGCCTTGTTTCAGTGCTTCAATGGCGAGGCTGAAATTAAAGGTACAGACCGCCATCGATTAATCAGTGCAGCTCTGAAGAGGTAAGTAAGCCACTGCAGCTGCTTTCATTCAGGCCTCATGCTGATGCCAGGATTTTGAGCTGGAACTGTATTTGAAGGTGCGATTAAAAATAGGCTGCCTTGTGAACTAGAACCCTGCACCATATAATCATATAGACAAGACTCAAAGATAACGCAATTACAGTGTGAGCTCCTGTTTATTAAACCCCCATCAGCGCTTATTATTCTAATCTGTTTTCATTTTAATTAGACATGTGAATAGTGTCGTTTTTAAATCACTATACATATCACAATCAGGGGAAATACAGAGGAAAAGTTATTTTGTAATGCAACTTTTTTTTTTTAAACATTTAAATGAGCTTTTATTTATGTATTTATGCAAATGAGGTGTCATGTAGCCTAATTAAGCATGCACATATTTGCATACGTAACAAACCCAACCCAGAAAACTAGTCTTTTGTTTGTTGTTGACGTAGCATTTAAAAATGTTTGTTTCACTATAGCCTAAAGTTCTGCAATTTTCCGAACAAATGTTCTTTATTGTTTAACGAAGAAAACACGACACGGCTTTTATAATTTTGTTATTTTCCAGTGTAAAATCTAGCATAAATACGACAATTGGGAAAGAGCTTTGTAATGTCCTATGCGATATCCTTCTGAATAGGGATAGAAATGAACTTTTGTGGTTCAGGACATAGAACGTTTTCTATTTAGTTCAAATTTTATTTAGTTAAAATTCCGAGACACTGCATGTGAATAGTGTCGTTTTTAAATCACTGTACATATCACAATCAGTCTTCATCAGGGGAAATACAGAGGAAAAGTTATTTTGTAATGCAACTTTTTTTTTTAAACATTTAAATGAGCTTTTATTTATGTATTAATGCAAATGAGGTGTCATGTAGCCTAATTAAGCATGCACACATTTGCATACTTAACAAACCCAACTTGCATTATGCAAATGGGAATTTACATTCGCTTTTATTTACGTGTTTATGTAAATGAGCCTAATTAAGCATGCACATATTTGCATACTTAACAAAATCAACCCAGAAAACTAGTCTGTTGTTGTTGTTGTTGTTGTTGTTGATGATGATGTAATATTTAAAATGTTTGTTTCACTGTAAAGTTCTGAGATTTTTCTTAAGCGAAATTTTCCAGACAAATTTATGGAAAAATGATTCTTTATTGTTTAACCAAGAAAACACGACACGGCTTTTATAATTTTGCCGTTTTCCAGTATACAATCTAGCATAAATACAACAATTAATAACATTTTGGGAAAGATCTTTGTAATCTCCTTCTGAATAGGGATAGAAATGAACTTTTTTTGGTTCAGGAAGTTAAAATTCCGAGAAACTGCATGTGAATAGTGTCGTTTTTAAATCACTGTACATATCACAATCAGTCTTCATCAGCTGAAATTTCTACAAGTTATTTTGTATTGGAATTTTTAACATTTACATTTATTTATGTATTTATGAAAATGAGGCAACATGTAGCCTAATTAAGCTAGCATAAATTTGCATACTTAACAAACCCAACCCAGAAATCTAGTCTGTTGTTTGTTGTTGTTTGTTGTTGTTGTTGATGATGATAATGATGGTGATTGATGATGATGTAGCATTTATAATATGTTTCCCTGTGAAGAAAGACTTTCTCAAGCTAAATTTTCAGCATAAAATCTACTGTAAATCCAACAATTAACATTTTCAGAATTTTTTAATAGCCCACGCAATAACCTTCTAAATAGGGATCGAAATGAACTTTTTTGGCTCGTAACATGACGAAAACAAGGAGCTTAAATCCTTTATCCTAGTTTCATAAGTTTCAGATAATGGGGTGGTCTCGAGTGGACAAAACCAGTAAACACTCTTCTGTTGAGATTTGATGATTTTATTACTAGAGTTTATGAGAAGACATGGATGACAATTTAGCCAGAAATCTTAAAATGATGGGCATGACCGAAATTGTTATTTCTACCTGTAATTACTTACTTAAATAATAATACCAATAGTAAAGGTTAATTATATGAGGGTCATTTCAGCATTTGAGGACATTCTCTGTCCCTTTGATGTTTTAAGGAATAAAACGCACATAGTTTACAAATATATAAAGCCAGCTCCATAATCAATTTCTGCATATTCTTTGTTAATATTTGATATTTTCTTTTCTTTTTTAAAATCTTAAAAATCCTTTCAAAAGTTGCAAACGCAGTAAAATGGCGTGTCCCTGAGCTTAGGGACAACGACTATTAGTTTTTCTCCTAAAATGAACTAATATTTTAAAAGCGAAAACAGGGTTTTAAAAAAAAAAAAAAAAACAGGTAAAAAAGTTTTGATTTCCCACATAAAATGATTTTAAAAATATATATTTTAATACATAAATAGTGCAAAAAATATCATTTTAAACTTGTCCGTCTGTCAACCCTGTTATAATGGGGGGGGGGTGTTTTAAGTCATGTGACTTTAAGGAAGTGCTTCATTTCATTACAAAAAGAATAACAGTATGCAAAGTACGATAATTTGGCTCTTGATCGGTCACTTTTTTAAGCATGTTTTTGTACATTTGCAGCAAAGTCATGCAGAAAACATTTGTAAAATTAAATGATGGAAGAAAACGTTATTAAAATCTTTGCCTCGCCATGTGCTTCACTACTTTGCTAGCTATTGCAGATTTAGCATGGTAATTTTCGACCCTGCAATCGTCAACCTTGTTGGTGCTCTTTTGTACCAGGGTTGACATTGTTGCATTGGGACACCAAAAAGCCTAAGTTTCTTCACTGTAAATGAAGAAAATTAATTTAAAGTTGTATTCTATTTAAATGGTTAAAGGACTGTTCACGTTGCATTTCAGTGTATGTAGATTTCAATAGTATAGTCACAACAGCAGAGAGTCGGAGACAATACAGGGCAAGGAGAGATGCTGACACTGTGGAGAAATGGAGAACAGGGTAAAAGGAAAGAAAAAGAGCATTTTTGAACCTTAGAGAGAGAGAGAGAGAGCACAGAGACTGAAACACAGCAGATGGAGAGCTACCAGTAGCACAGCAACCACAAGTACTTCAGCTGCAACCGAGAGAACCCATTTAACCCATTTAATTCAGCCAGGGCATTCAAGGTCATTCGAGTAGGTACTCTGAGGAGATTTCTTAAACAGATATACATAGTGTAACATAGTGCTGTGAGATAGCGTATTGTCCATGATATACCGTGATATACCGGTACAATTCATCCCCACGATAAGAATTTGTCATCCCGCGATATTGACAGTATAGTCGATGACGTGTTTACGTACCTCAACGTGGGCGTCTCACACGTAGAACGAGAACAAGCTTGGCAGAAGGCGGAGTTCCGACCCTAGACGAAGAAGGAGAATTAATCCCTAAAAAAAGGCGCTTCCTCCGTGACATGGAAGTGGTTCGGATACAGAAGATCAGATGTGAATCGAAACGTCTGTGATTTTGTTACGTGTGTCAAAAACCCGCATCAACAAAGGGTGGAAACGCATCAAATTAGTTCCACCATCTCAAGCAAAAACACCGAGCAGAATATGAAGAAAGCCAGAAGTTGCATGAGGAGAAAGCGTAAACAAGTAAACAAACGACAAAGAAACCATTAGGTTATGTCATTCTCACTTTTTTTTTCTTCCGGTCGTCAGGGAAAATCTCAACATGTGCTATATTTTAAGATCCCAGTTATAAAAACCTGTCACGTAGAACATGGTCCTACGAGCTGTGATCCTAAGTGTACTATTTCCAATGCTCCAGTGTATGGCGTATGTGCAGAGCAGCACTTGCTCAAGGTCTACAGGACTGGGAAATACTGTTGTAGACCATGAATCCAACAGCTAAATTCTTTCATCTCCACACCGGTTTCAGTGACCTTACTGCCACCAGCTAACAAGAGAGAGAAAAAAAGCAGTTAAATCGAAAGCTCATAAATCATTTAGAAATCATTTAAAATGTACAAGCTGCATTCATACGGACAGACGAAGCTAGGCAGCTCCTACAGAAAATGCTCAGGTGAATTTCCATCTCAATCCAAAAGAGCATCTGAACAGGTTAAAAACAGTGTCGTAGCTTTGTATACAGACAGACGGGGTGAATTTTTGTCTGAGAATGCACAAGTATCTATTTCTAACACTCTGTTTTCCTGTCTCGGTCCTTTCTGGGTCATGCATCCGACAATCTCGGACAGAAACGCTTGTATGTGTAAACTACATGAAAATGTAGGTTCTCCTGACAAGCACCGAACTTGGAAAGCTTTACTGCCGAGCTCTCGTGTGACGCAGCAAATGAAACCTGCATGTATGGTGAGTGCAAAGAATGCAGCTGGAAAAGCTTCCCAATCAACAAAACTTCTGAGGGATCCACCAGAGTCTCTGTGACACAATGAAGGAACTTTTCAGTACTCTGAAGAAGGAGGTCAGAACGACTCTGGATGATCTCATTGAGCTGTTCAACTGCATGCTTGCGAAATTCCAACAAGCATTCATTCACCGTTAACCAGCAGTTCTCTGTTTTGCCGAGAACTCGACAGGAATCTCTTGCCATCTGATGCACACAGACTTCTCTGAGAACTATTCATGCAAGTACAGCAAAGAAATTCAACTTGCGCAATTTGGTGGCTCTCATGAGCAGGCAACACTACATACAGGTGTACTGTGTGTGTATAGGAGAAGAAGGTGAACCGGTTTGTTTGTCTTCGATCTCCCCATCAAGAAAGGTCCTCCACGAATATGGCAACATCTTGACCTAGTCCTCAACCACGTTAAGAGCAAGTATCCTGCTGTGTCCACACTACACTGTTTTTTTTTTTTTTCTTTCTTCTTCTGATGGTCCCTGTACTCAGTACAGACGAAAATAGAGAAAGGGCTTCAAGGCAGGGACATGGAACTTTTAAAAAAAAAAAAAGGTTCCTGGGCATGATCTACCTTATGTAATGGATATCTATCTATCTATCTATCCATCCATCCATCCATCCATCCCGTGATGTGAGCTGCATGTGTACCATTGCAAAGGTATCCAAGAGCCTATAAAGCATCTTCCTTTCCACCTGAAATTCAGTGTGATAGCCCAGAAGTACTTGGAAAGTGGTGCATTATAAAACACCAGGAAGATCTGTACCCTGGAATAATTATGGCCACATAAGAAGGCTATGCTCAAGTGAAATGTTTTCACCATACAAGAGCAAACCACTTCTTCTGGCCATTAAGAGAAGACCAGGTACCTGGTATATGGTACCTCTATGATGACATCTTTGTTACTGCGCGCCATGTGAAGTTTGGCCGAGACATATGGTTCTGAGCTACAAAAGTAAAAATCAGTATTAAGTGATATGAGTTACCTGATATATAATATAGTTAATATATTTTGCTATAATGTAATAATATAGTGAATAGGAGTAGTGGTGGCTTGGCGGTTAAGGCTCTGTGCTTCTGATCAGAAGGTCGGGGGTTCGAGCCCCAGCACTGCCAAGCTGCCACTATTGGGCCCTTGAGCAAGGCCCTTAACCCTCTCTGCTCCAGGGGCTATATCATGACTGACCCTGCACTCTGACCCCAACTTCCTGACATGCTGGGGTATGCGAAGAAAAGAATTTCACTGTGCTTTAATGTATACGTGATCAATAAAAACTCTATCATTATGTATAGTTTTAATTATTTCATCCCACTGTAAAAATGTTTGAATGTTCATTTGATGCATAAAATTTACAAATGTTTCATTTCAAGCATTAATTTTGTATGAAAGCTTTTAAATAGTTCCATTTGCTTGGCCTTTGAAATGTTTGCATTTTTGAGAAGTGAATTATTAATGAAGCGTCTACGCACTGTACAGTTTTTATTGTTATGCAAGGTTGTTTAGAATTTGCTTCTTTAGAATTTCTCGATTTAAGTGAATTTGAATCAAAACGACATGCTGAGATGGCCTGAGATGGGTTTTTCCTAATAGTTTAATGTGTCTCTTATTCAGTGAAAGTGTGGGAGTGACAAAATATAAAACTTATAAGTCAGAAATGTTTTCGAATGCTGAAATGACCCGTCATACTAACAAATATAACCAAATGTAACCATTTGTCACTTAAAATTCTGTAAAGTCCTTTAAACTGGTAGATATTTATTTATGTTGGTTTTGTTCAAATTTGATATAAATAGATATTTATAAATACATTTCTTCTTTCGGGCTACAAACACATGCCATTGTGGCGGTTTCTTAAAGGGAGTCAAACCACCTCATGAGTACCTTTTTAATTAGAGAACGTAGAGGATATAACGTGTCGTTAAAACTCATCAAAGCTACACAATTGGATCTTAAGGACCACTGCAAAACATTGAAAGGTCCTTTTACAATTTACAATATACAGATATAAAACTATTTGTCACACTAGGTAAAGCTTTTTTTTTTTTATTTAGAATTTATTTTAGAATTCTTATGATTTAGGTAAAACTTTATATTTTATTATTTGTATAGCTACTGGATGAAATTTTAATGATCAAAGATGCAGTTCGTGGTACGTTTTTGTGAATTATACCACTGTTAAAATTTTGTTAAAAATCTGATTGTTTTTAATCTAATTTCCTGTATCAGCAGATCTGACAGTAGTTCCAGCCGCAAGGTTTCTGTTAATGCACTTGTTCTAATTTGTCATCATTCCTTATAGTAGCGACTTACACAGGAACTTGTATGGTGAACAATAACACAAAAACTGATTCAAATGTGCGTAATTGTTGCGACGTTTTCTGTAAGGAGATTCATTTAACATTTTTAGAAGGAGTCTCCAGTGTCAGCGTTTTGTAACATTCAGAGGTAAAGCTGTAAAAGCAAAGACAGGCTGGTGAGGAAATGGCTCATTATAGCTACTATAATGTAAGTGATAACAGGAGCTACCTTTATTCACAGATATTCCACAACATGTAAATAAAATTGGATAAAAAGCATCATTCTTTAATTCTTTTTTTTTTTTTTTTTTTTTAATTATTGACATTTTGCTGTGTTATAAGAGGAATAGGACACTTGGCAATATACCACCCAGTCTTTGATTATTTCCCTATAACATAACACAACACCACATCATGTTCCTTATATCCCCATTACAGCCTATTGAGGAATCTCTATGGAATATACAACCCCGATTCTGAAAATGTTGGGACAGTATGGAAAATGCTAATAAAAACAAACAGGAGTGATTTGTAAATGTACTTTGACTTGTATTTAAACTAAAAACGTATAAAGACAGCGTATTTGATGTTTTAGCAGTTTATCAGCTGCATAGTTTCTTGAAGGTAAACATTTATTTTGAAATTGATCCGTGCAATACGTTCTAAAAACGTTGGGACAGGGGTAATTTAGGACTAATAGCAATGTGACGAGGTGAAATAAGAAGGTGATGTGAAACAGGTGAAGCAATCGTCTAATCATAGTCTATAAGGATCCTCCAAAAAAAAAAAAAAGGCCTAGTCCTTCAAGAGCAAGGATGGGTCGAGGCTCGGCAATCCGCCAACACTTTGAGAAGAACATTCCCCAAAGACAAATCTGTAGGATTTTGGGCATTTCACCTTCTACAGTGCACAATATAATTAAAAGATTCAAGGAATCCGGTCAAATCTCGGTGTGTAAAGGGCAAGGCCGAAAGCCACTTCTGAATGTGCGCATTCTCCGATCCCTCAGACGTCACTGTCTTAAAAACCGTCATGAGTCTGTAATGGAGATCCTGACATGCGCTCGGGAATACTTTGGTAAACCTTTGTCAGTAAACACCATTTGCCGCTGCATCCACAGATGCAAGTTAAGGCTTTACTATGCAAAGCAGAAGCCGTACATCAACACTGTCCAGAAACTCCGCCCACTTCTCTGGGCTTGGTCTCATCTGAGATGGACAGTAGCACAGTGGAATCGTGTTTTGTGGTCCGACGAGTCGACATTTCAAATAGTTTTTGGACAAAACAGCCGTCGCGTTCTCCGGGCCAAAGAGGAAAAGGACCATCCGAGCTGTTATCAGCGTTCGGTCCAAAAGCCAGCATCTATTAATATATGGGGGCGTGTCAGTGCCTATGGCATGGGTAACCTGCACATCTGTGAGGGCAGCGTTAATGCAGAAAGATATGTACACATTATGGAGCAACATGTGCTGCCATCCAGAGCAGGACAACGCCAAACCACATTCTGCCGCATTACAAGCGCACGGTTGCGTAAGCAGAGAGTGCGGGTCCTAGCGTGGCCTGCTGCAGTCCTGACCTGTCTCCCATTGAGAATGTGTGGCGCATTATGAAGCGCAAAATAAGGTAACGAAGCCCCTGTACAGTTACACAGCTGAAGTAATGCATAATGGATGAATGGGGGAAAATTCCATTTGCTAAATTTAACAACTGATGTCTTCACTCAGCGTCCAAACGCTTAATAAGTGTTATTAAAAGAAAAGGTGATGTCACACAGCGGTAAACAGTTTTGACTGTCCCAAATTTTTTGCAATATGTTTTAGTCCTCAGATTTGAAATGAGTGTATATTTTCAAAAGTAAAACATCAAATAATGTGTTAATAATGGGTTTTCAGTATAGTACAGGGTGAACTGAATTTTCAAACGACTCTTTTTGTTTGTCTTTCTTGTCGATTGTTGTTTTGCTTGTAGACTCGGGTTAACATCGCAGAATAAACTCGGGCAAATATGCAATAAAATGATCTTCTCACCTCTTTCAGAATGGTTAGTTAGTTTAATTAGTCTCTGGATAACAAGTTTAATCCACACCAAACTAGCTTGCTACAGTCCCCTCCGAAACTATCGGAATGGCAAGGCCAATTCATTTGTTTGTGCTTTGGGTTTGAAATCAAAAGATGGATATGAGACGAGAGTTTAGGATTTCGGCTTTTATTTCCTGGTATGTATATGTAGACGTGTTAAACGACATAGAACATAGAACCTTTTGTATCAGACCACCCAATTTTTAGGTGAGCAAAAGGTATAGGAACACGTAACTGACAGGTGTTTCTTGTTACCCAGGTGTGTCCTGTTTAGATGAATTGTTTAAACAAGCAATAGCTCAGCTTCAGAATGGCATACTTTTCTCCCATAGACAGCTCTCTGATCTTCTTGTTGGTTTATCCTTTTTAACAGCAAATACAGTCTTCACAGGTGAAACTGAAGGCTAAAACCAAGAGTAGATGTTCAGAGCTATTTATTGTATAAACAAGCAGTCTAACAGGAAACACCAAGTCAGCCACATGTTGCAGAAATTTCTCACCTACAAATTGGATGGTCTGATACAAAAGGTTCTATGTTCTATGTCGTTTAACACGCCTACATATAAATACCAGGAAATAAAAGCTGAAATTCTAAACTCTGTTCTCATATTAATCTTTTGCTCTCAAACCCAAATGTCTTCAGTCTACAGAAAAAAACGAACGAACCGGCCTTGCCGTTCCAATAGTTTCAGAGGAGACTGTATATAACCAGCTAGACTGTACTTTTTGTGTGCGTTTCACTTGTTGGTAAATGAGAATTGCTTTAATTGTTTAAAAGACTATATTCACATGACATTGACTTTTTTGATCTGGTTACGCGAAGTAGGCTATCCATGTCTGTGACTGAAAGCTTTGGCATTGCTTTGTAAATGTGAATACTATATACACAGTACTGTGTTTTAGGCACATGCAAAGAAATGATGTAGAGCAAAGATGCCTTCAAAGTAATGAAATAAAATGTTTCAACATAAAAAAATCAAATAAATAAAAATACCGTAAAGAGCAGTAAACAGTAGTAAATGAAACAAAACAAAAAAAAATAAATAAAAATAGTAGTCTCCGTTTAGTCTACAGTTAGTGCAGTTTTATAAGGAAATGAGCTGTAAGTTTTACTGAGCATCATGCAGAACCAGCACGGTTCTTCTGGAGACGTTGACTGTCGCACTCACTTCTTATTTTTGCAGCGAAACGCAGCAGACTTCATTGTGATTTTTGTCTGAAAAGTGTCTCGTGTAATCTGCTGCTTTCTTTACTGACATACAAACATTTTGTTTGTGCTAGAAAACTAAAGCTTGGGAATCTAAAATGTTTTTTGTACTGACTCGATAATGTAAAAGTCATCAAGTAAAAATGTATAACAAAGTTTGTACTTAAAAAAAAAAAATAGGGTGTCTGAAACTTTTGCACAGTTTGATGCTTAATATGCTTTAACATATGATGATGTCTATATTCTTTGTTCGATATTTATTTTCAGATTTCCATCGTAATCTTATTATTTCCATCATTCCTGTGAAATACTTTCAGGCCTCGATGTCGAGGTTCAATTATGATAAAGAGACAACACTGTGACATTCATATTACAGTCTTATAAATAGTCTGTATTGAGCTGAAATAATAAATGTTTAAAGTGTGAACCCGAACTGGCAACCCTGCAGGAATCAGTGATGCCAATCTGGCAACCCTTGTTCTGGTGCAGATAGGGTTTTGTTTTATCCCCCCGGCTGCAGTAAGATGGGCTCGAGCTTCAGGAGCGAGGAGATGTGCCTGGCACAGCTCTTCCTGCAGTCTGCTTCAGCGTACGACTGCATCAGCGAGCTCGGGGAAATGGGCCTCGTCCAATTCCGAGATGTGAGTGCAAACTTCGTTCTTCTTAGGCTGTCTACTAGGGTGCTTCTTTAAAGGAGAGTATACTTTACATACGCTTCTGGGGCATGCATCTTCGGGATTAGCGTTATATGCATAATGTATGCAAATTCTTGCAACCGTAGGATTGTTGTGCGAGTGCTTTGCATTGTGGGATACGGTGCCCTGTTCTGAAAAGCAACCAGTTTGTTCATGTCCCATCAATTGATCAACAGAAAGTGGCACAAATCTGTTTAAAAGCCTGTGTTTTCTAGGATGCCTGCGGTGCTTTAGCACAAATTAATACCCTTCTGTGGTTTCCCTGTAGGTCACTGTGTGTGTGTGTGTGTGTGTGTGTGTGTGTGTGTGTGTGTTTTCTCACTTTCCCCTGTTCTTACACACTTTAGTTCGGAGTGAATAATCAAATCTAATATCATGGCTATCAGTCCATCTTCTTACAGCTTCCCATTGTCAAAGAGTATATTTTCTTATATAGGGACACAATTTAATAACAGGTCTAAATCAGTGTGCCTTGTACCGTGTAACACTGTTGAAATGTAACCATGGCAACGATCCTAAATAACTTTTTTAGGCCAGGCTACTGAACAGAAAGGTGTTAATGTTGTACTAATGTTGTAATAATAATACAGTTGTTGTTGTTGTTGTTGTTATTATTGTTATTATTATTATTATTATTATTATTATTATTATTATTATGCAGATTGATAGCCTACAGTGCATGATCATGTTTGAATTCAAAGCAACAAGAGGACAGCAAGGATAACGCCCTGGAATTGTTACCATAGCGACTGTTATGTATGGTAGGCTGTTAATATGTTGAAAGTGAGCTAAATTGAATGACCATACTGATATCGTTTAGTCTTGAAGGAAACATTTGAGTGTTAGATACTCTGGGAAAATTCAATATTTAGTCATCATACCTCCGTGGTATTCATGGAAGTTGTGCATGCCGGACTCGGCGAAAGGTTTATTTTGCCACAAAATGTGAACAAGAACTGTTCCAGAAGCAGTTATAGTCCGAGAATATCTCATTTACTCACCACTAACTTCTTCAAATCAACATTAACACACAATATAACTTCTCAAAAGTTAGTTTTTCTGCTGAAACCTGGCACGCAGAAGGGTGGAAACATGGACGTGGTGTAGTCCTAAAGTAAATAAATATGGTTTTAATGGTTTACCACTACCCAGTCCCCCTACTCCCATTCAACCCCTGCAACATCGGCCAAATAATGACAGAAGATAAGTCAGTATGTTTGTTTGGTGTAACTAGGTATCAGCTAGGTATTAGCCTGACTAAGACAACACATCACTGACATTTATGATAAAAAATTGCTGTCTTTTTCATCTCCGTCAGTGCTTGAAGTTGGAAAAAAAAGGGTAATATATTAATTATATATGCGCATATTTGCATACAGTTGAGGTCGTAAGTTCATGTAGGCCTTGCAGAATCTGCAAAATGTTAATAATTTTATTTTTTTTAATACGAGAGATCATAAAAAAAAAAAAAAAGAAGGCAACACGATACGTTAAGAGCCGGGGGGTGTAAACTTTTGAACAGGTTGATCGGTGTAAATCGTTAGTATTTTGTCTTCTGGGAGACATGTAAATATCTTATTTAGCGTCTGAAGGGCAGTACTCAATGAAAAAAAAAAAAAAAAAAAAAAAAAAAAGATCTTTAAAGAAAAAAATAACAATTTACACCGATCATCCCGTTCAAA